>CAIGRF010269276.1:3040-18087 GCA_903798235.1 Fraxinus ornus
ATGAGTTATAATTACGTTATTTGAAGGTAATTTTAAAGTAATACATTGCATTAGTCGAGGATACATGACGGAAGAAGGGTTTTATTTCCAAACAAACACTTAGATTTATTTCAAAAAAAATTCCTTGATTGTGTGTATTTCTCCCAAGAAAGAAGCTACAAAGCCCCCTAAAAACTATGTGAAATGGCACTTGCCATTATAAAGTACTAACTCCAAGTCCCAGCCCTTCCCCAATAAAACAAATAAATGAAATAAGAAACCATAAAAATCATAGAGCTTTTACAAATGAAAAATTGTGTCTGGAATAGGGAATTTTTGCACTCTTTTTCTATTTTAAACTGTTGAAGGAAGGGACAAATAGTATGATCAAACTTATCAGAAATGGTACACAAAAAATGGTCCCCTTTCGACAATACAATTTCTTTTGGCTTTAGCTGTTGACTTTTAAGCACTACTCGTTCTTGGTTTGGGACCAGCTAATTGGTTGTATTATTTGTTCATATGTATATAAAGCATTATTATTTTTTTTTTTTGATAACTAGGTATTCCATCTTAGTCAAACTAAATCCTGGTCCTCTAGCCAACGGTCCCTCAGCGACTCGAGAAGGTAAACCGCGGGTTATGTCATTGTTGACTCCCACATTCCTACACTGCTTATACTCCTGACTCCAAGAGAATTGGGTAGCGTTGAACACGAGTATTAAGAAATCAAAGAAAATATATCTCGTACATTATAGTATGCAGTCATGTTTAATATTGCATTACAGACAAAAAAATTGTCTTGCGTCAACTCATAATTGAAAGTAAGTTCTCCATACTGATATATCGAACCACGTGAAAGTGGGTTTTCATTATGAACCTAGCTACCGAAAGAAAATTATGGGTAGGAGCCTATGAAGTAGGATATCTTCCCTTCGAAATCGAATGTGAAAGTTCCTTTTCATCTAGCTCAGTAGGTTAACTAAATAAAAATGTAGTTTTTATTAGGGTCTCCCACGATATCAAATTTGGATATGAAATAATTTTTGCAATAGTCCGCATCATTTAAGAAAATAATAATCATCCCACACGCTTAAGCTACTATCTTAACAAAGTTTACATTTTAAGATGAAACTCCTATACGTCATAATATCATGACCAACACAAAAATTAGGAAGACGTATTTTGCATGTGGCATGTATATTTAGCTTGTCTTGATATACATGGTAACTCAATTTGATATGATAAAGGTTTTGATTTCAAGTATTAGGCTTCCGATGAAAAACTATATCTACAATATTTATAAACTCAGTAGTATGTCTTCATAACATCAAATAAAAGACTAATTAATAAAGAGATCCAGTGTCTCAACAATAAGGGAATTGCTGAGAATTTAGGCCATTGTTGCTGAGACCCTGATTCATAAAACAACATTTAACTTGACCCTTATACAGAAAAAGATCAAAGAAAAAAAAAAAAGTTGCTAAAAGGCTGAAAATATAAAATATCATTAGGTCAAAACCCCTAAAAAAAAAAAAAAAAAAAAAAAAAAAGACTACACATTGGTAGATATAAGTTCAAATCCACAAGAACTTGATTTCACAGCAGATTCTAGGGTTTTGACTATATGGATTGCACAAGGCCTGGCTGCAGGATCAGTTGCAGTGCATTGAAGGGCAAGATTCATTATCTCAACAATTTGATTCTGATTGTTCATTACTACTGCATGATTCTTGATGGTTGGATCAACCCACATTTCAAGATGGCAATCTGAGTAGCAATATCTTGCCCATTCAACAATGTTTTGGTGGATTCCGAACCCCGAGTCATCAGCCGGAGATTTTCCAGTCAGAAGTTGTATCAGAACCAGGCCATATCCATAGATGTCACTCTTTTCGGTCATGCCCTTGGACGCTCGAGTTTCTGTAGATAATTATAAAATATAATATAATTTATTATACGTGCATGGACATGATTATATGGAAAAGGAAAAGATGAATTTTCAAGAATTAATTAAAGAATGATTTATCACTTTTTGATGCACACGTATAGCAAAATGATAATATTATTTTTCTTATGCAGATCACTGTATCTATATCTGTACTTGGAAAGTAAAAAGTAAGAATTTTTCATGATACCCTTGATTAAACTTGTCTGCTTAAGGGGACCTTCACCATCAAAGGTTGAGCCAATAAAGAAGTAATGTCAACATTAGATTTATTCTAAAAAGAAATTATGATGCTGTAGTCCTGTTCTTCCACATTTATACTTTCTAAATTTATTAACAGAACTTGCAATTTCAGAATATTTACATAGCAATTAAGGATAAATGAGTAATTATTATTATTTTTTTATCTTATTCAATAATATTTTTATTTCTTTAAGAATTGTAACGGGTGTGTTATTGTAAGTACGTTAATAGCACACTCGACCATACATGTTAAGTGTCTAGTATTACGTACCTGGAGCAAAGTAGGCTGAAGAGATGAAACACTTGTTGTCGGCAGGAACGAGCCCTGGAAGACTCAATCTCAAGCGGGCTTCGTCATTTTCATCGACGAAAATTTTTTGAGGTGAAAGATCACCAGCCAGGATACCTGTTGAACAATAACAGTGCAAATATCGAAGAGCTTTAGCAATTCCAATGGCAACGTTATGTCTTCTTTCCCAACTCAGGCCTGGAAGGGCTTCATGCAAATCCTTGCCTTCAATGTACTCATAAACCAAAATTCCAACCTTGTCTGAACGGCATATCCCAAGTAGCTTCACAATATTTGTATGTTTGAGGCTACATAATTCGATTATGCCAGTCGAAGACTTGGTTGAAAATGAAGTGATTTCCTCGGCTAAGAATTGCATGTTGTTTGTGGTGGATTCTCCTTTGTATGAAAGTACTACCTTCTTTCCTCTGGAAATGAGATTTTCTTCCTTTATAGATGAAACAATATCCTTGATTGTTATTGATTTTGAAACCTTGGAATTCAAAAACTGGAACTCCCAAGTTCCATCTTCACTTTCAATCGTCTTCAACTGGACTTTATTTCTTCGTCGAATGAAAACAGCAAACGATATAGCTAGAACAACCACCACAAAGGAAACAAGAAGACAGGCCATTAAAGACCAGGGAACCCGATTTTTAATGCTGGAACATTGTGGTAAACCACTTGTTTCTCCACCGCAGAGGCTGTTTCCGGCCACAGCGGAAGAACTGATAGCTAGAAACGCGCCAGTGGAGGGTAAACTTCCATGAAAATTGTTGTGAGAAATATTTACTTGAACAAGGGATTCCACCTTGCCTAAATTGGATGGGATTTCGCCCGATAACTGATTAACCGACAGATCAAGCTGGCTAAGAACTGGCATTTCAGAAAGGCTAATAGGAATTCCCCCTGTTAGCTGATTATGACTGAGGTCTAAATTCACAAGCTTTTTGCAAAAAGATAATTCATCAGGAATTTTACCTGAGAGCTTGTTTTCACTTAATTTCAGTTCCATAAGTTCTGAAAATTTCCCTAAAGAAATGCTGCCTGAAAAATTATTTCCTGAGAAATCGAGGTTTTCCATCTTTTTGCTGCTGAAGGAATTGGGCAAGTTCCCCGAAAATTTATTTCTTGCCAGGCTTAGCATTTGAAGTTCTGGCATATCCCATTTCCATTCATCAATTGAGCCAAAAAGATTGTTCCTGGAAATATCCAGAAAGTAAACAAGAGGAAGGCTGGTAAATCCCGGGGACAATTCACCTGAGAGCCGGTTGTTCTGAAGGCGGACGCGCTGTAAAGTTCTGCAACTGCTTAAACTCTTGGGAATTTCACCTTCCAGAGAATTTGAAAAGAGGATAAGTTTAAACAGGCGTCCGGAAGAGCAAAGATTTTCCGGGATTTTTCCGGTTAGGTTATTTGAAGAAAGGTCTAATACAGTGAGGTTGTTATACTTCCCAAGGTCTTTTGGTATTTCCCCAGAAAATTTATTCGACCACAATTGAAGAACTTGGAGGTGAGGCAAAGAGGTTAAAGCATTCGGAATTTTTCCAACGAAATTGTTGGAAAACAAATGGAGAATTTCCAGATTTTGCAACTGAATAACCAGTTCAGGAATTTCACTTGACAAGAAATTGTCACTTAAATCAAGTGAAACTAATTTCCTGAGACTGAAAATGGATCTTGGAATTCCACCAGTGAATTTATTGAAGTAGAGGTAAAGGTACTGAAGATTGGTGAGATTGCCTAAAGATGAAGGGATTTCACCTGTCAGATTATTGTAAACAAGATCAAGATGATTCAAGGAAGTTAATTCACCAATTTCCTTTGGAATTCCACCTGAGAAATTGTTATGTCCCAAATAAATCCATCTCAAACTCTTCATGAACCCTAATTCTCCTGGAATTTCTCCAATCAACTGGTTTGATGCCAAAGTCAAGACCTCCAATCTTGTCATAATTGTTATGGACTTAGGAATTTTTCCTGTCAAAACGTTCCCACCAAAATCAAGCACTTTAAGGCCTGAAAAAAGTCCAATTGCGTCTGGGATTTTTCCTGAAAGCATATTGTTGGAGAGATCCAACGTTTCAAGAAGTGGAAGGAAGCCTCCAGGAATTGGACCTGTTAAATTATTATTGCTTAGATTGAGATTCCTGAGCGAAAAACACGGCGACAAATTCCATGGAATTTCCCCAACGAACTGGTTGCTGGAAAGATCAATATTTTGAACATATGGAAACAGGAAAATCTTCTCAGATATTTTTCCAGACAAATTCTTCCCTGAGAGCTCGATCTTCGCTACATGGGACGACTCATAACAGGTAACTCCATTCCATTTGCAGAAAGGGAGAGAGGAATTCCAGGTGCTCAGGGACTCCAAAGGATCATTAATTGACGCTTTTATGGACAAAAGTAGCTCAAATTCCAATCCTTTGCATGCATACCGATTCAAGAACATAAAAATGAACACGATCACCACGAAAAATCTGTATCTTTTTAGCCCTTTTTCCGCCATTTTCAACTGATCAAAAGTTTCTCTCCAGGCATAAATTGTTTATCAGGTAGAGCTTAAAGAAAACCCTGAAAGCTGGGCAACTTTCAGCAAATAGAGAATTATCCCTTTATTTTCTGCCACAAAACAAAAATACTGTAAGATTTTCACCTTATCTTGGATCTGACAATTTATAGAATATACAGAGACTAAAAGGAATAACACAGCTTTTAATGAATTAGAATAATCGTTTATTCATTGATGGAATAAAATTGACATTTGCCATAATCATGAGGACAGCAAAAGCAACAACAAGAACAAGCACGAGCATCAGTAAGAAAATCAAGAATATCCTTTTTTTGCACGAACAAAATCCCACTGTCAAACAATTAAAACTCTTACTGTCCATTTTCGACTAGTAGTGCTTACTAAATGTGCTGAAAATATACAGAACTTTGAAGATTTTTGCCACCAAAACATTGTTCCGCCAAGAACAGAACCACACACTGTGATGATATATATCAGTTTGAACATAGACAGACAGATAAAGTTAAGGCTCAACGACGTACCGCAAATATTTAGATATGCTTCTGTTGTAAAAGACCAGAAATAATGGAAGAGGAGTAACAAATCGAAGTGATGACAAGTTAAAGGTTAAGAGAGTAGGGTTTGAGGGTGAGAATTCTGAGTGTAGGTGTCTATATAACTATACATTTACACACACTCATACATTGAACGATTTATTGAACTATCTCGTTTAAAAGATTAAGCTATTAGAAAGGTACGGATCTGATTTCTTGCCCACCATGAGTCTCATTGCTAATGTGCTCATTGCTAACGTGGTAGACGAACATTATTTATGATTTTCTATGACAATTATATATTCAAAGAGTCATACTTACGATTATCAATTCTACTAGAAAGGTAATACATTTATATAGTCTTCAAATCTTCTCATGCGTCTCTCTCGTGTCATTTAAAAGTTTAAATGGTTAAATAGGAAAGGGATCACGTGTATTTATCAAAAATCATGTATTTGATGCACCCCATCACATGAACAACGTAGTTTTTTTGATAAAATATCTTATGCCCTCCCCAATTTTCATGAAATGTAAAACAACGAAACTTGATACTAAATTTGTTGCCTAACTCTGAATTATATCAACCATCTCATATGTATTAATGTAAATCTTGTTTTCAACAACACTAGATGGCTTCAATCTTAATCAAAAGTCATCTACACTTATTTTTATCGTATTATGTTTTCATTTTGTAAATAATAAAACATGTAACATATAGTGATTATTATTTAAAAAAAGACACACAAGTCTTATGCGATCTACATGTATAATTTTGAGATTTGAACTCAAGACTTTTACCTACCCGACTCTAGTTTGAACACACGACACGAACATTAGAAATGCATGGACCGACTTTGGGGAAAAGACTTAGCTTTTGTCGGATATTACTAAAATGCTCTTTTGACTGAAATTGGAAAGCGACAGAGAAATCACTATACATTAAAGTTTAAAAAGTTGAGTTAAGCCATGCGGAATACCCTTTGCGTTTGGACTTATTCGCGACAACTATCAAAAATGGCGTGAACTTTTCTAATTTCTATCCACAGTTGAACAGCTTTTCTAACAAAACATTTCATTTGAATAATTTTTTTCAAAAAAAATATATTATTTTAAGGCACAAGGAGTAGTATGACAGTGAAATCAAGATTTACAAGAATTATTTTAATTATTTAAAGATTATTAATAATTACTCGTTTAATTAATTCTTGTAAAACTTGATATATACATTGCTTTAAAAATAACTTATTTGAGACATCCGCACATTCTTGACAAATTAGAAAAAGTTGACAAAGTTTTAGTCTATAGTTTAATCTTCCCCAACAACTTTGCCTAGATTTTTCTAGAGAACATTTCGATAAAAGGACATTACAGTAGCTATGTCAACGAGTCGAGTTGAGCCCGAACAAAAAAAAAAAAAAACTCAGGCTCGGCTCGAGCTTTTTTTGGTCGGACTTTTTTTGGCTCGAGCCGAGCAGAGCAAAGCCCGGTCAAAAAAATGAGGCTCGGCTCGGGCCGAGCCGACTCGAGTTTTTTTTGTTTTCTTGATTTTTTTTAATATGATAATTTCTGCCTTTGCAGGCAGATTTTAAAAAAGTTTCTTTTTTTTTTTTTTGTGGGCGGCTCGCCCGGGCCACAGGCCATGGGCGCCGACGGCTCGAACTTTTTCCGAGTCGAGTGAGCCGTCGAGCTTTTTTACCATCCCTACATTACAATCATTTTGTATAAGCAAATGACTGTATTTTAAAAAAAAAAAACCCAAAAGAAGTTTATTTTACATTTTTTTTTCTTGAACTATCATTTTAATTTGAGGAAATTACATTGATTAATGACCACTTTAATTCATACTAAATAATGTTCATTTTTCTAAATTTTTTTTTTTTTTGTTAATTTCTTTCAAAGATATCCTTTTCTAAAATCTTACCAATTTATTTCTCTTCCCTTTGCACTAATTTCAAACCATTATGCATTCTCGACAAAATAAGCAATGTTGACGAGAATTTTTAGTTCATACTTCGACATTCTAGTTTTTAGATATATGAACTATGCTACACCTACAGAAAGGGGGTGTGGTGGTTGGTTTCAGAAATACTCATAAATGCAGGAGGGGGTGGGTTTTTTTATTTCATTTTTTTATTTTCGGTGGCCTCACACATGTGAGTGGGTGTAAAACATCTGTACATGTGATTTATTCCTAGATATATCAACATTCCTTTAGATGAGGTATGCTTAAACAGAGAAACGGAGAGACGGTTCCCTCTTTTTCCTTTTTTTTTTTTTAAAAAATTTTGTAAACTCAACACACTTTTGGACTTGGGTTATATTCAAAGCAATAAATCAAAATATATCATTTTCTCCATTAGATATTGCAATTATATAATCAATTTAAGTCTAAAAATATCATTTTCTCTTTCCTTCTTATAACGGTGAAAAGTAATTCTCTCATTGTCCTTGATTTGATTCATTTACTCAACATCGTAAATTTAATGATGCTAAACAAATTAAATGTCGTAGTTATGGAGACAAAAAAATGAAATGATTGACACTTAGATGTAAATATTAAGTAGGGTCACAAGTTTTTTGAAGATCTTGTTCTTAATTTTGTTTTCGAAAGTTTGAAATTGAAACTAATGAATATATGAGTGAGATACACTGATTAATGGATCATGATACTCGAATTTTTTAACTGCATTGTCATAGTTTTAAAATTTTATTGCATAATTTTTCCTAATCTCAATTTATGTTTATGTTGTTCTAATTATAATGCTTTACTATCTTTGCAAAAAGGAGCAAAAAATAAAAGTTCAACACAAGTTATACTCGTTATTCGGTTGAGCAGCATTTAAGCAGTTTTAACTTGGTCATTTTAATCTATCGGTTTACTTATTTCCTTAGTATTTTTTCATTATCGTTTGAACTTTCTTTGTCGAGTGAAGTAGATTGTATATATCATTTCTTTTAAGTGATAAGTTTTGTCTCTCGTATACTTCATTTTTAATTTAAGGTTTTCACTATTGTTAGATGAAGAGAATTTGTGGCACAATGATGCAATGACCCAATGAGCTGAATGAATTGGCCCAGCTAGCATTTAATTGAAAGCCCAGCAACTGTTTTTGTAAACCATGGGACAGAAGCGTGTTGTTTGGAAAAAGGGAGACCAAAGTCGTGTTTTTTAACTTACCCCTTTAATTGAACGGTCCGGATGTCACCAAGTGTAACCTCCATCACCATTGGATTGGGGACCTTCTGGAAGATTCTCATAAATCCGTTTCTAGGGTTCGATTATTTGAGATGAGCTTCGACTTTTCATTTTTCTTCCTCTCTGCAGCTGCGCCGTTCCCTGTGTGCTCTCTTCTTCTCTGTTAAATCAAATATTCTCATTTGATCCTTGTTTACTCTCAGTAGCTTGCAATCTTGTGTGATTCTCCCTGATTGAGAGTTGGTTCTTGTGTGAACCGTGTGCTATTAAGAAGAGAGTTCTTACTTTTGTGTAATAAACGGTCTAGTCTGAGTGTCTTCGTTGTATTCTTACCTTTGGGACGTGATTCAAGCATAACCGGTGGTTTATTCTTGAGGTTGAAGCACCGGTAGCGAAGCTTAGCCTGTGGGCTATATCCGGTTGGAATAAAAGCTAAGTTTCAGTCACTATTCATTTCAGTTTTCTGCAGTTTCTTGCCCTTTGTATATGAGTTTGATTTTACGAAATATTAGTTCAGTTTATTATTGATTATTGAAGTTCCTGTATATTTCAGTTCAGTTCGGGTTTTGTTCATTTCTTGCACATGTTGTTGTTGATTTAGTGAGCTAATGGTTTGATCTCCTCCCAACAGTGGTATCAGAGCGACTGGAAGGAGTTTTTTGATACCTTGAGGGCTTGCTCTTGACACTGAACCTGGAAATTGAGATTGGGCTGCTTGCTTTAGTGAAACCCTAACTAAGAGGCTTTGGTGAGATCTTTCAGTTTTGTGTATTCTCACGTATAAATAAGCCTGTATACTTGTTTGGGTGTTCTGACTCTATTGGATACTGCCTTGTGTTGGTTATATCACCTTGTTTGATTTCCTGTTTGGTTGAGTTTTCTGTCTTGGTTGAGTTAACTGACCCACTTTTGCCTAGTGTAGTTTATTCTGCCTTATGTTTTGAAAACCTGAATCATGACTCTTTGTAATTCCTTTGTCCAGAAACCCTGAGTTGTCTGGAATCTGAGGGTTACTTGGGCCAAAGTCAAGATTCTTGATAATCTTGATTTCTGAAAATCATTCTGCAGTGTTATATTAGCTTGATAGAGTTCTGTGAATAAGTTTAGCCCTCTGTACTTGCAATGTGTGCTCTCTGTTGTGTCTCTTGAGTGTTTGATACTTGACTGATCTGCATTGCAAACTGCTACTTGGTGTCAAACTGATCTGCATACATCCATTTCATTAAAATTTTCTTTAAAATGGCAAAATTTGAAATGGAAGTTTTTAATGGCAAATGAGACTTTAGTCTCTGGCGTCAGAAAATGAGAGCTCTTTTATTACAACAAAAATGTGCTAAAGCTATTGATGAGTCATGGGCTACTGATCTTGAGTCTAGTAAAGTGACTGAACAAGATGAAACTGCATGGAGTACTGTTTTCTTGCATTTATCTGACAATGTGATTAGAGAAATTGGTGAGACTAAGACTACTGCTGAATTGTGGAAGAAATTGGAGAAAACCTATTTGAATAAAGCTATGCCAAATAAGGTTTATCTCCTAAAACAATTTTTTGGTTTTAAACTTGATCCATCTCTTGATCTTGATGCTAATATTGATAGATTCAACAGATTAACCCGTGACCTAACCAACTGTGACGAGAAACTCTCAGATGGGCAGTTGGCTGTGGTTTTATTGAATTCAATTGGTGACAAATATAAAGATGTTAAAAATGCAATTGAATATGGGAGGGACACTCTAACTGTTGATGTGATCGTTAATGCTTTAAGAACAAAAGAGTTAGAGTTAAAATCTGATAAGAGAGAATCTGTTAGTGGTGTTAACCTGATGATGAAGTCCAAGTTTAATCCCAAACATGGTAATTTCAATAAGAAGAGTGGACATAAGAAAAAGGGCAACTTTAAGGACAAAAATAAAATGAATACCAAAGGGAAAAAGTGTTTCTATTGCCTAGAAGAAGGTCATTTTATTAAAGAGTGTCCTAAAAGACTTTTTGACTCTAAGAATAAGTCTAAAAATGATGGTGGGGCTGCTTTAGCTTATAATGACTCTAATGTTGATGAAGTTTATGTGGCTGTTAGCTGTCCACCTTGTCAAGAGTGGATTCTTGACTCCGGTTGCACCTATCACATGTGTCCTAATAAGGAATTTTTTACCGAGTTTGAAAATGTAACTGGTGGTAAGGTTTTAATGGGTAATCACATGGCATGTCAAGTAAAAGGTGTAGGAACTATCACTTTGAACTTAAAAGGGAATAAGAAGTTGATTCTTGAAAAGACTAGATATGTTCCTGATTTGCAAAGAAATCTGATTTCATTAGGGGTGTTAGATGACCTTAACTTTGACATTGTGATTAATAAGGGTTACATTAAAATCTTGAGGAGCTCTCAGTTGATTGTTGAAGCTCCCAAGAGACATGGGCTTTACATTTTGCAAACTGAAAATTTTTTGGAATCCACTTCAGCAGTAATCTCAGTCCCAAATGATAAATCACAAATATGGCACAAAAGATTGGGCCATATTAGTGATAAAGGTCTTCAGATTTTGAAAAAACAAGGTGTTTTTGGTAAAGATAACATTGAAAAATTGAGTTTTTGTGACTATTGCATTTTAGGAAAGCATAATAGATTACCTTTCCTACCTGGAATGCATAAATCTGTCTCCATACTTGAATATTTGCATGCTGATCTGTGGGGACCAGCAACTGTGAGTACACATTCTGGTTTTAAATATTATTTGCTTGTCATTGATGATTTTTCAAGAAAAAATTGGACTTTTTTATTAAAATCAAAATCTGACACATTTAATGTTTTTAAAGAATGGAAACTTTTAATTGAGAATCAAACTGATAAGAAAATTAAAGTTTTGAGAACTGATAATGGTTTGGAATTCTGCAATTATGAGTTTGATGAATTGTGCAAATTATCTGGTATGTTACGACATAGAACAGTCACACACACACCACAACAAAATGGCTTGGCTGAAAGAATGAATCGTACTATTCTTGATAAAGTGAGATGCATGTTGTTGTGTTCTGGCCTGCCTAAAATTTTTTGGGGTGAAGCAGTTAAGACTGCTAGTTATCTGATTAATAGATGCCCTTCTAGTGCTATAGACTTTATGATACCCGAGGAAAAATGGAGAGGTAAACCAGTTGACTTTAGTAACTTGAGGGTTTTTGGGTGTGCAGCCTTTGCACACCAAACTGAAGGAAAATTGGAACCTAGAGCCCTTAAGTGTGTATTTTTGGGCTATGGTGAAGGGGTTAAAGGCTATAGACTATGGGTAAGAGAGCTTAAGGGTTATAAGGTCATCATAAGTAGAAATGTGGTATTTAATGAAGATGACCTGCCTTGTTTTAAGTCTGACCAGCAACCTGTTGACCTATTTGAGACCCCTATACAATCTGAAAATGTGGGTAATAGGGTTGAGATTGAGGTGGAGCAAGCTGAGGAGTGTTCTGACCAACCTATCCCTCAAAATATAGAAGAACCTGAAGCTGAAATTGAACCTGTTGAGGTTATAGAGGCTGATTTAGAGCCCGGACAGTCCCTAGTTGATTACCAACTTGTTAGGGATAGAGAAAGAAGGACCATTAGACCTCCTACTAGGTTTGAAGATGATGTTTCCTTGCTGTCCTATTTTGATATGATTGAAGAAGAACCTGAATCCTATGAGGAAGCTTTGAGTAGCAAAGATTCCAAACAATGGCTTGCAGCCATGCAAGATGAGATGGAGTCCCTCAACAAAAATAAGACATGGATTTTGGTAAAAAGACCGGAGGGTAAGAGGGTTGTGGATTGTAAATGGATTTTTAAAATAAAAAGGGGTGAACAAAGCGAGAATGACATAAGATACAAAGCCCGTTTGGTAGCAAAAGGTTTTACACAAAAAGAAGGGGTTGATTTCAATGAAATTTTTTCACCCGTAGTAAAGTTTACTACAGTTCGTGTCATTCTTGCTTTGGCCACTCAATTTAATTGGGAGTTAGACCAATTAGATGTAAAAACTGCTTTTCTAAATGGAGATTTAGAGGAAACCATTTACATGAAACAACCTAGAGGATTTGAAGTGAATAAGAAAGCCGACTTAGTATGCCTTCTTAAGAAATCCCTATATGGCTTAAAACAAGCTCCAAGACAATGGTATAAAAAATTTGACAATTTTGTTCTTGGACTTGGGTTTAAGAGGAGTAACTTCGATACTTGTCTTTATTGTAAAGGTCAAGGTGGAGCTAATTCACTTTACCTACTCCTTTATGTGGATGACATGATACTAGCAAGTCATGACATAAAAGAGATTGAGGAAATTAAAGACAAACTAAAATCTGAATTTGAAATGAAGGACTTAGGTCCGGTTAGAAAGATTTTAGGTATGGAAGTTAAGAGAGATAGAAGAGAAGGCACACTAAGTCTTAGCCAAAAATCCTATATTTTGAAATTGCTTAGCAAGTTTTCTATGGCTGAATCCAAGAGTGTAAGTGTCCCCTTGGCTAATCATTTTAAACTATCAAATGATTTGTGTCCTAAAACTAAAGAAGAGTTTGAAAGAATGGCAAATGTGCCTTATCCTAATGCAGTTGGGTCTGTAATGTATCTCATGGTGTGTTCTAGACCAGATTTGGCATATTCTATAAGTGTTTTAAGTAGATATATGTCAAATCCGGGTGAAACACATTGGGAAGCCATGAAGTGGCTTCTTAGGTACATTAAGGGGACCTCAAACTTGGGGATTCAGTTTAGAAAACAAGCTGAAGGTGTTATTTTGAAAGGTTTTACTGATTCTGATTATGCAGGTGATAGAGATAATCGAAAATCTACTTCTTCATACATGTATACTTTATGTAATTCATGCATAAGCTGGAAATCCCAGCTCCAAAAGATTGTGGCTTTGTCTTCAACTGAGGCTGAATACATTGCAGCCACCGATGCTATCAAAGAAGGAATTTGGTTAAAAGGATTACTTAATGAATTTGGTTTTATTAAAGAAGTTGTTCTTTATTCTGATAGTCAATCTGCAATTCATTTAAGTAGAAATCCTGTTTTACATAATAGATCAAAGCATGTTGATGTTAGATTTCATTTTATTAGAGATGTTATTTCACAAGGTGTTGTGAAACTTGAAAAGATATCTACTAATTACAACCCTGCTGATGTAGGTACTAAAGTTCTACCTTTAAACAAATTCTTGGACTGCTTGACCTTGCTGAATGTTACACCATGTTGCTAATCTGTGGAAACTGCATGGGTGTGCTGATGATATCTATGATTTATGAATAACCACTGATATGTTTGATTCATTGTACCAAGGTGGAGTATGAAGAGAATTTGTGGGACAATGATGCAATGACCCAATGGGCTGAATGAATTGGCCCAGCTGGCATTTAATTGAAAGCCCAACAACTGTTTTTGTAAACCATGGGGCAGAGGCGTGTTGTTTGGAAAAAGGGAGACCAAAGTCGTGTTTTTTAACTTACCCTTTTAATTGAACGGTCCGGATGTCACCAAGTGTAACCTCCATCACCATTGGATTGGGGACCTTCTGGAAGACTTCCATAAATCCGTTTCTAGGGTTCGATTATTTGAGATGAGCTTCGACTTTTCATTTTTCTTCTTCTCTGCAGCTGCGCCGTTCCCTGTGTGCTCTCTTCTTCTCTGTTAAATCAAATATTCTCATTTGATTCTTGTTTACTCTCAGTAGCTTGCAATCTTGTGTGATTCTCCTTGATTGAGAGTTGGTTCTTGTGTGAACCGTGTGCTATTAAGAAGAGAGTTCTTACTTTTGTGTAATAATCGGTCTAGTCTGAGTATCTTCGTTGTATTCTTACCTTTGGGACGTGATTCAAGCATAACCGGTGGTTTATTCTTGAGGTTGAAGCACCGGTAGCTAAGCTTAGCATGTGGGCTATATCCGATTGGAATAAAAGCTAAGTTTCAGTCACTATTCATTTCGGTTTTCTGCAGTTTCTTGCCCTTTGTATATGAGTTTGATTTTACAGAATATTAGTTCAGTTTATTATTGATTATTGAAGTTCCTGTATATTTCAGTTCAGTTCGGGTTTTGTTCATTTCTTGCACATGTTGTTGTTGATTTAGTGAGCTAATGGTTTGATCTCCTCCCAACAGTGGTATCAGAGCGACTGGAAGGAGTTTTTTGATACCTTGAGGGCTTGCTCTTGACACTGAACCTGAATATTGAGATTGGGCTGATTGCTTTAGTGAAACCCTAACAAAGGGGCTTTGGTGAGATCTTTCCTTTTTTTTCTTGAATTTTTTCAGGATTATATCAAGTTGAAAAATTATAAAGTGCTCTGCCCTATTTGGTTT
>CAIGRF010269319.1:0-14711 GCA_903798235.1 Fraxinus ornus
TGGTAGCGTTTCCCACAGACGACGCAAATGATGCTAACAAAATTCGTACCTGGGTCAACCGGAACCGAATGAAAGAACTCTACGTGATCTGACCTTCAATACCTGAAATAAAGGCGTCAGGTGTGTTCTCGTCACCCCTCCGATGCTTAAGTCAGTTAAATATTCAAGAGAAACTTTATGTTGAATGCCTTTTTCTTAAAAACGTACCTGAGGAAAGGGAGTTGGCTAGGTCTTTATAGATGTGGAATGTGGAGTCCTAAAAGGACTACACTTCCCTTATTATATGTGTTTTGTTTGTAATAGAATTGTGTTTCTTGAGGGGAAGTTTAAAGCGTCTAGGAAGTGAAGTTAGTGTTTGGCTTGAAGTAGAATTCGTGGGGCATATGAGTCAAGGACGGGGCCACATTGAGTGACAAGGCCCGACCTGTTAGAGCCCTTAAAAGCATTGATGTAAGGTCGGGCCTATAAGTTCGGGGATGTCTAAAAAGCTCGACCTATGTAGTGACCGTAAAGCCCATTTATGATTGGGCCATGGTCGAGGTTGGGGTTATACACAATCAGAAATAAATATGTTAATTTGAAATTTCGTTATAAAACTATTGAAATCTTCGAAACATAAATGCAATACTGATAGATTGATCTCAATTCGAGCTTAAATTTAGACTCGTGTAGTTTCATTCTTTTAATAGGAAAAAAATATTGTCATAAACTATTATTACGGGTTGAAACGTAAATTGATCTAATAAATAATATACTTTGAGTATAACAAATAAATTTATTTAAAAAAGAAGAGAAGGAATGTGCAGTTTTATGTATTTTTACGCGACTTTTAACTATTAAAATCATATCTAACCATTTTCAAATGGTTTGATTAACTTTTGACACAATTCTTGAACTCAAACAATTGCGACCCCTATTAGTTTGGGAGTTAGCGATTTGTCTGTTCATCTCTACTAAATAGTGTTATTATTCAAAATTGAAAAAAATAATTATCGATGATATCAATAACTCATTGAACAACATTATATTTATAGATGAAAAAAAAACAGAAACCTTACAGAATACACACATGAGGTAGGCCCCATTTTTATTTACAAAATTTTATTTACATGGAGTCCACTTGTCTGTATAATTTCTGTACAAGCAGATTTATTGTAACTCTTTAGAATTATTCTACTCGTACCGAATTGTTTGTCAGGCCACATCGCCCCCCCAATAGGAGGTCACCATGTGACTATCGATTAAAAAAATTGTCAAACAATTCGGTACAAGTAGAGATGTCAATGGGCCGAGCCGGCTTTAAGCCACGAGCTCACGAGCCGAGCGGCTTGTGGCTCGTACGAGCCGAGCCACGAGCTTTTTTATTTTTATTTTTTATTTTTTTTTACTATTTTTCCACTTTTTTATATTATTTTTCACGAGCCCACGAGCGTGGGCTCGGCTCGTGTGCCTTGCCCACGAGCCGCTCGCGAGCTCAACGAGCCGAGCCTGCTCGGCTCAAGCTCGGGCTCGTCAGAGCTGCTCGTTGCTCGTATTTTAACAAGTCGAGTGATCGAGCCGACGAACCACTCGGCCCGTTTGACATCACCAGGTACAAGTAGCATGACTCAACTCTTTTAAGTATAGCAACATCCATAGTATAGAAAGAAAAAAACTGTTTACACAGCATTTAGGGGGCTGTACAGTAAATGTACAGCCCCCTAACTGCTGTGCAAGAAGCACAGCTCGTATAGAAAATAGGAGTTGTGTAGTGTTGATGTGACGGGTGATTGAGAATTAGATTGGACAAGGGGAGTTGTACCAAACTGATTTCTGGGATTGGAGTGGACACAGAATATTAAAAATGAATGGATAATGTATTTAGATGAGGAGATAAGGTTAAAATTTACTTTTGTCTTTTGAATGTTTCTCCATTATTTGAAAAAAAATTGATCCATCATTAATAGAATTAAACACCAACCGACAACAATACTGGAAACAGAATAAAGCACTAAACCAACATTCAGAAAAGATGGTGATCATCATATAGAGAATAAATCGACTACGATTACCTACTCAGCGAGCCATTGGTTAACTATTTGGACAACGATTGGCACTTTGAATTATGTGAATTTAGTATAAAATGGATAATATTTTTTAAAACCACCATATAATTTTCTCTCCACTTCCGCATGATTTTCCTCTTGTTATGGGATTTTTTTTTTTGAAGCCTGATATTTTGACATCGATTGGAGATATTCTTTCATTTTAAATTAAAATTATAGAGTGAGTTTGGCTCTTTTATTTTAAGAAGTTAAACAAAAAAGTCCCTCGAATCTCATTTTTAAGCATTGACTCTCTAAAATAAAGAGTATTTTGTATTTATAAAGTCTCTTGAAGGAGCAACACTGAGGTTATAGTCAATGTCCGATATCCAAGGCCTCTTAACTATGTCTTTGGTTGAGGCCTCTAATCAGCCAAATAAAAATATCCATAATCCTTTGCTCGGATAGATTTCGACAATGGGCTTTGACGAACAAGGCATGAATGTTTGTTCCAAAACGCAGGATCGAACTCTTTTATGGCTAATGTGGCATCCAAGTGAACTTTAATTATCTCTCATGTGTGGTTTGTGGACTACTGCACATGTAGCGAGGTTTACCCAGTGCGCACTCATGGATAGCGATTGCGGATTCCTGAGTAAAAAAAAATAAAAAAATAATAGATGGTCTATATATGTCCCAAATGACATTAGATGTTCTTAACGCCTTTTTACCAGACCACATACATGCAATTTTTTCTCTTCAAATGCTTGCTATCAGAATGGAGGTCAAACCAGACTTCATAATACATGTTTTTCTTTGCCTACATAATTTTCTTTTCAAATACTTACCCTCGAACTGGAGGTCGAAAGAGGGAGATAACCCCAACCTCCGTTTGCACGTGATTTGGTGATAGTGGCAATTGATCTTGTAATTGGTCCTCAGAAAAAGAGTCTGGACAGAACTTCAATATCATTTGTGCTAAAGAATTTTTCTACTTTACCAGGCCTGGAAATGGCCCGGTAAAGTCCCCCCCCACAATGAGGTGGGTCCGATGCGGACCTACCTCAATAGAAAAAATCCCCAAAAATGTACCCTCGATGTGAGAGAGTCGGGTATCGGCCTGTGAACCAAAGCCTGGTACTCCAGCTCGGCTCATTGTAATAAAACCATTAGTTTTTGAAAAGATAAAAATTTAACTTCTCTTTTACGTAAATTGACCATAATTCTGTGGCGGGAATTGCAATCTTGTAAGAATATATTTTGAGTGTATTATATTCAAGAGATTCAAACGGTACATGTAAGTGGATCACTTAAAACTTAAAATGCTTTTTTTTTTCTAACAAAGTAATCAATAGTGAAACCGTTATAAACTAGCAACTAAATAAGTAAAAAAAAAAACAAAAAAATTAATGACCAACTTGAAATGGGTCCGATGCGGACCCAACTCAATAAAAAAACCCCCCAAAAATATACCACCACCCCCCACCCCCTCCCAAATGTGAGAGAGCCGGGTACAGACTTGTGAACCAAGGCCTGATACCCCAGCTCAGATATGTGCTAAATTACAAATTCTGTGTACAGTTCCAATACGGTGCAATTAACACATGGAATTTAACGCAGTGGATAATCAATCCAATCAAGGCAACATGGATGACAAAATAGTGCGCCCCATTGTCGTTACAATCATGCTACTTGTACAACTTTTCCCTTACATTGAGGATGATATCCTCTTTGTTTACAAAAAATTGTAGATGGAAAAAGTACTTTTTTTAAATTGTTCAATGATGTGTTGTCACGTGACACAATATAAATAATGATATAAAAGATGATGTACATACATGATTGTTGTCCTTAAACCCTTGATCGACCAACCGCTATTCACTCCATTAATTTGATCGTGACACGGCTTATTCAGAACTTCAGCAAGTAGGGGCGAGGCCCGCGAGGGATGCGTGGTGACACGTTTAACTTCCACAACCTCAGAACCATCACGACCTATAAACAGTCACTCTTCTTTATCATATGTATTTGAAAAATGAATTATTTAAATAATGATTTTTCAAAATAATAAATTGTTTAATCCATCTGATAAATCTATTTCACTAGTTAAGATATGAATTCATTAATATTTGCAGCAGAAACAAGAATAATACATATATACATATACATACAGTGTATAAGAGAATATAATCAGTCACAAGAGGCAACGGCAAGTGCTACCCTAAGATCATTTGAAGTTTCGCATACATACATTCTGTATGCTTCTATTTCTTGTTGATAAAACTTAGAACCAGGGTCAGCATAATAACTTTTGCTCACTCGATCACGTTTGGAAAATGTTATCTCCCTTAAAATTGGTTCATGCCCGTTAAGGAGATTACCCATGCCCAATACTTTCCTCCATGACTGGTTAGCAGTCGGCGGAGTAAACATGCCAGCAACCATGTCTCTTTCACGTGTCCTTATTTCTTGCTTTTTCTTCAACTCCTAGGAAAGGAAGATGAAAATACAAGAAAAATATCAATAAGAAGTATGTATGTGACCAACTAAAAGCATCTCGAGCACCAAAAAATGGACGCCATAAAGAACATCAAGAAAGTTAGTCAACTTTTCTTGAGCAAGGAATTGAACGCAAATTGAAAAACAAGGATAATTCAGTTTTCTTAGTCAGCAACAACTAAGTAGTAAATTTATGTTTGTGAAACTGAAAATGATGGAAGGAAAGGCACATTTGAGATATGATACGAAACCTCAAGCTAAGAACAGCAGGGGAGTTCATATTAGATACACGGTACACCTATACTTCTGAAGAGGTGATTGCTCACCTTCTTGGAATCACCTTGCACAGAGCCACTTCCCATATTTCGTTGGTAGCAGTCATAGTAATCCCTGAAAATTGCTTCTGCAAGTAATGGTGCTTGCAAAAACTTGCGGTGAAGATAAGCTGCTAATGTAAGCAACTTCTCAACATGTCCGAAAATAACACAAAGCCGTCTTACGTCTTCAATAATATCACTATCACCAGATCTACTGTATGCTGCAAATATAAACAAAAATTAGTAAATCCTAGAGAGCACAGTTCCTAGAGAATCAAAGATGCCAGAGAAGCAAATGCACATTGTAGATATTTTAAGGTAGATGACATTGTGGGGTACAGTTGTCCAATTTTAGTTGTCATCTGCTTTAAGTCACCAATTGATGTCTGATTAAGCATGTCAGCAGCCGCTCTGAATGCAGCACAAACCATTTGTTCCAGCAGTTGATGCGGTCTCAGGGTTTCCAGATAATGAAGAACCTAACACGAGATGATGTGATGGTTAAAGTTCTGAGTGAGTGAAAATAAAATCAAGAAAATAATACATACTGCCCTCCTACAAATTGCGCAACTAAAAGAAAATTATGAAAATAAAGGTGTAAGAATAAGCAGCAAAGTGCCAATGAAATAATACGAACAAGTGCGGAAGGATTTTTCTCATCCATTCAAAAATTGAAATTTTCTTTCTGAAAGCTTTCCTATATATTTCAATAAAAACATACTTCAAAAATGTCTGCTAATCCTAAGAACGTGATAACAAGTACCACATGTAATTTAACTTGCAAAAGACAGCCGCTGACTCCGAACACACAAGGAGCAAAAGGCATAAAACAAATTCAGTAGCGAACAAACTACAAGGAGAAACAAATGTCCACTGAAGCTTTTGCACAGTGAACCCCGTATCTTTTTATGCAACAGATTATGAAATTGTGAATTTGGATAAACATGTACAAATTGTGAAAAATAATCAAACAAACAATCATTCGCTTGGATCAGCAATAAATCCAAATAGAATATCTATTCAAGAACTAAAATGCTCATGCTCAGAGTACAGAAAAAATTGACCAGTTCCGTTAATTTTACTTTGTTATCACAAGAATTGACCAACACCAAGAGACTAAGAGAACAAGAACCTGTAAAATTAAGAACAAACTTCAAGCATAGAGTAAGCAGGCTATTTTTTACGAGAATTCTAGCTTTAAAGCAAGAATGGTAATGGGTTCAATGTAGCAAGCATGGGAGGCAGTGCAATGTAACTGCTCAAGTAAATTACTTGGTCCATTTCTAGAGAGTTTCCATGTCCGGCTTGTTATTGGTTAAGAGAGAAAAAGCAAAGAGTTGAAAAAAATTGTTGGAATTTCCAAGTAACACTCTCGCAGGGCCATATTGAGTAACCTGTCATCTATTAATCCTGCCCTGACACACGTGCAAGCGAGATGATTGTCTTCTCGACATGACTGGATCCCTTTCTGGAAGACAGTTGAGTCGTTCCATTTTTCGTTGCATTCACAGAATAGTTTTGTATAGTTTTGGCCTCTACTATATTGCATCTACACTCAAATTACAATTTTTTTCATTTCAACAGTTTCATGGAATAGTTTTGTTTAGTTGTTTTCCATTGCAATTACCCACGTAGAATAATCCTCCAAATCTCTCGACCATTCTAACCCCCAAACAGTACAGATGAGTTCATACAAGTTTACAAGGAAGATGAAGAATCCCACCATCAAAGATCTACCTTTTCTCCTTCTCGATTCGGATCTAGAAGTGGCTTCTGTTTAGAAGCTTCCAAAGCTGGGGCCTCATTCCAAATTTTTCTCCAAGAACTCCCATACTCAGACATTCTCTTGGACAGCCTTCCTCGAGGCCACTCAATCTTTGACCCCTCTGATGCACTAGTTTGAGAGATATCAATCTCACTGTCATCCTCTTCCCAATCTTTGGGTGAATGCCATCTAATAAAATCTTCAAACACAGCATCTGGGTTAGCTGCCTTAAACGCGGACATGTCTGCAATCAAATGGTAGAGGAAATCTTTCCAGGATTAAAATACTTCATGAATAGAAGAAGAGAAACAGTGATCATATATTTTAGTGCAACAGATCCATTTTTCATGCTTCACATGTCTTTTATTTATGATTCAAAAACAAATAACAGATATAGAATATGAAACAATAAAAACTTCAAGAAATATTTGGTCATTTGCATTTGGCACTAAGACGTAATCTAAATATATTCACATGATTCCAGGCAATAGCAACCAACCAGTAATAAAATTTTAAAAGGTATTTTAGGGCATATAGATGATGGAAATCAAAAAGGCTTCAGAAGATTCTTTTTGGAGCTACTTTCTCTTTGAACAAAGTTCTACAAACAAATTCGTGCGAAAAGACTGCAAGTGAATGTCAATCTGGAAGTGATGCAGTAATTTGAATTTGGATATTTTCCTTTATATTCCGCACGTAGATTTCATTTTCCATTTATTTACTTGTGAAAATTTTAGTATTGCTTGATGGACCAAGATGAGATTAATTTCCTTTTTTCCAGATAATTCCAAAACGTTCTAAATTATTATTCTTCAGCTTTGCAAATCACTTAAAACAATGAAGTTCTGTTCCAATAAATTCAGAGTTTGCTCCACTTCCCAAAGAAAAAAGATAAAACAAAGCAAGAAAAAAGTAATTCACAAAACAGGTGTTCATATGGCATGTGCCTCAAGACCAATAAAATATTCTTCTTAGATATTTCCTTTAAAAAGGAAAATGTGTTGATACTTCCTATCCAGATTGTAAGCTTACCCTCTTCTACATGAATTAATTTACCAGTCAATTTGATCTACCGAAACATCCAATTCATCAAAATGCTTCACAAGTACCTTGAGCAATATTAAAATTGGTCTAGCTCTCTGTCTTCTAACCTATTCTAATTGAATAAAGGGGAGCTTCTTTAGATCTACACAAATGATGTGCCAACTACTCAAGTGGTCATCCCCTTATATTCGACTGGCGACACCTCCTTTTTGGCATATTTTACAATTTCTTATTTTATCCATCCTATTACAGTGAGACACCCANATATTCTTCTTAGATATTTCCTTTTAAAAGGAAAATGTGTTGATACTTCCTATCCAGATTGTAAGCTTACCCTCTTCTACATGAATTAATTTACCAGTCAATTTGATCTACCGAAACATCCAATTCATCAAAATGCTTCACAAGTACCTTGAGCAATATTAAAATTGGTCTAGCTCTCTGTCTTCTAACCTATTCTAATTGAATAAAGGGGAGCTTCTTTAGATCTACACAAATGATGTGCCAACTACTCAAGTGGTCATCCCCTTATATTCGACTGGCGACACC
This sequence comes from Fraxinus ornus, assembly GCA_903798235.1. NCBI lineage: Eukaryota > Viridiplantae > Streptophyta > Magnoliopsida > Lamiales > Oleaceae > Fraxinus > Fraxinus ornus. The sequence continues at coordinate 8,199 of CAIGRF010269319.1, forward strand.
TCCTTTTTGGCATATTTTACAATTTCTTATTTTATCCATCCTATTACAGTGAGACACCCATCTTAACATCCTCATTTAATCATCTTAGTTCTATTAAATCACGTACAATAAAATATTTGTCACCTCTATGGAACACACTAGCTGTTCTTGAAGCCTTAAATTAATTCACGGATTATACAAAATTCTCAGTCTAAAGTATATATACAGACCCAGATCATGAACTATCTCTAGGTGTGGCAACATCCCGCTTCAAGCTTACAGTATCATATTTGTTTCGGATGCTATAGTTCATTAGCTACTCGTAATAAAACTGTTAATTTATCAATTTGTGCTCTCATAAAAAAAGAATAGCAAGTAATCAGACCTCGCCATCAGATAATGGATAAAGCACTCACAGGATGGGGCACGTTGCTGTAATAAGGAAATTATTATCTTTCAGCTTCACAACTTCCTGATACATCTCAAAGTTCATTCTGAAAGAATTATTCTAAAAGGCTGCAAGAGGCTTACCCCTTCAGGCACAGATGCCTCACGAGGCTTTCATTAAATGCATCGTGCGTATGCATTGAATGCCTTTTGTCAAGACTTGTGTGCCTTGTTTACTGAGGCTTATGCCTCAGGGTGGCTGAGGTATGAGCTCATTTTTCTAATGTTGTACAATTTATTTATTTTTTTTCATAATCTTCATTTACAAGAAGGGAAGGGCAAGGGACACGTCCATTGCATGTAGAGGATGACGACGAAGAATGAGATGAAACTTTAGAGAGGAGAATAACTAGGGAATCAAATTTTAAAGATCCAAGAATATATATGAGACTTCAAGACAAGTTTTACTTCTAGCAGCAGATTACAATTTTGTTATTCGATTACTAATTTAAAAACTTAGCTTTTGCTACTTTATTGATCTACTTTATGTTTGTTTGCAAGTTGGTCTTTAAATTTTGTTAATTTGTTTCATTATGGATCTTCAAGATGGTTTATAGTTTATCATGAGAATATTTTTTATATTATATTATTTTGAATTATTTTATAGGTTTGTCTCGAAGCTTATACCTCAGATCACATATATAAAATGCCTCAGTACTCAATCAAGTATTTTAAACATTGTCTAAAATCATCTTTCATTAACCTAATCATTCACAAAAATACCTTTTTTATAATGACTCGTGCTTAACGAGAAAAGAGCCAATGAATGCATAGAATGTGGGGCAATGAAAAAATGAAAAGCTAGTACCATTATGAAATAAAGTCCTCAATACCATAAGGAAAGTAAAACTCATTACCTGACACCAAGATCTCTTTCTCCAGTTGAGCAGAGAAGCTCTGCAATAAAATGCAAATAATCTATCTGAGCGGAAATATAACAAGTCTTGCAACAAGAAACTGATGTTTACGTATGCAAAAGTATATGTAAAAACTCCTAGTCTGCCACCATCAAATAATGAAAATACACAGAAGGAAACAGCCACAAAGTGGCTGCTCAAACCAGAACTGACAACATCTGCAGTTATCAACCCAATTAGTTTGCAGTGCACTAAGAAATGCCCTCAACTACCTAGTCAATGCAAAATACTAGACTGAAAAATCTGAAAGTTCCAAGATGCTATTCATGCATCTGAACATTGAATAAGCTAATGAAATTTGACTATTGACAGACCAATGAGCTTTTTATTCTGTTCCGATAGCATTTTTGCATTACCATGACACCTAATGGTTTCTCAAACTACCATACACCTAGATCTAATGATTGTTTATAAATTAGAGAAAAGATAATATATTGGAAGGCTAAAATCTTACAAATGAATCAGCACAGGCTTCAGCAGCTTGCAGTCGTTCTTCATGCATGTCTTCTGTCATAAGTGGTGGATCCTACGATAAATTTAGAGAATCATGTTATTTACAGCTACTTGAGGGAGGGAGAGAGGCAATAGGGGCAAAACTAGCTGCTCAAGATAATTAACCTGGGTGATAGGAGCATGCATAACCTCACGTGAGTGTAAAAGCATCATAGCAGGTAAAGCACCAGCTGAACCCCTCCTGTCATGTTCTGAAGACTTGCTTATAGCAGACGTTGCAATTTCATGATGTTTAGAGTCATAACTGGCTTCTTCAGTTTTAGGACTGAGCAAACCATTTGAAGCCGATTGGCTGTTAACATGAATATAATAAATAAATCAAGGAAAAAAGGAAAAAATAAAAGTTAATTGCAAGGGATGTCAGTGTAAAAGAAAATCAGATCAATAAAGAAACAGAATTATGTTGCAACTCTGTAACAGTAAAAGACCATTGCCGTCCACAGTGACGAGGGGAAAAGTTCACACAATTGATCCATTCTTGAAATATCACCACGGTGCGCCACATATAATCTACTAGACAAATCTTTCGGGGTTAGCACAGCCTAAAGTGAGGAACAACCCATGAATACACTGTACCGAGATATATAGAAAGAACAAGATACCACCAAACATGACCTCAACTAGCATTGTCGTCCTTAAAACATTTTACACTGATCATGTAAGGCAACTTACTAATTATTACAACTGATATGAATTAGTGGTGCAACAACCAAACTATATCATGGACATGAATTTAACTTCAGATTGTAATTAAAAAGTACTAGCTCTACTCAATTCTGCTGATTTCACCGGAGTATATTCCTACATAAAGGGTCAAAAATATGTTTGACACGAGAGCAATTTTGTAGCCTGGCAAACTACAAGAGCAGAAAAATTTATAGCCACATGTAGAGAAAAAACAAGCATATTAGCAACGTCAGTCATCCTTTGTCACGTATCGCCAAGTTCTCAAAGACTTGCCTCATAAAACCACAACTTCAACAGTGCTACTATTGTGACTACTAATGGAAATTATTATTGTTCTTATTCCATTAGTGAAAAGAATCTAAAAGTCTAATTATGAAAATGATGTAGACACCAAGGCAATAATTATGAAAATGATGTAGACACCAAGGCAATATATTCTATCTTTAGTTTTTTGATTCTCTAATCTCATTTTCTGGAAACTAATAGTAAAAGCTTGTCAGATAGTGTACATACAAGCTGGTCAAACCTGCTTATAAGCAATTGTAGTGTTGAGGGTGTGTTTGAGCTACATTATTTTGGAAGAATGTAATTTGGAATAGTAGATTGATAGATAATGTGTGGTTGAAAAAGAAGGAAATGTTATTGATATGATGGAAAATATTATTTTATTGAAAAATGTGTGGTTGAAAATGAGTAGAAGAATGAGAATAAGAAATTTAATCTGTACCAAACTGGGGCTAAATGTTTATAAGAGAGTTAATAAGCACAAAAGACGATAAAAGAACCATTAAGAGCTTGGAAGAATTTCAAAAAAGCTAGGTTATCCCAGCTTCATTTTCTTTAAATGTTTGTCAAGAATTTAGGTTTGACCAAGTAAAAGATCACAGTGCACTACTTATTTTCTAAAATTCATTAATCACCCCTCCCAATCCCAATCCCAATCCCCCAACCGAAGAGGTACCACACTCCTTCAGCATCAGGCTAGTCCTACTCCTCCCCTGACAATAACAGCCCAACTATCTCACCTTCCCCTGGGCACCCACCCACCATTAACAGTACAACCTCCACATCAGCCACCAAAACCAATATGAAGTGAGGGTGGTGACATGGCTGTGGAGAATAGATTAAAAAAATAAAGCAAGAAGATTAATGAGCTGTGAGGAAGAAAAACAAAAGAAAAAAATGGAGGGAGGAACCACGTGTTTGGTGGAAAATAAATGAGAAAAATAAGAAAAGGAAAGGGAAAGTGACAAAACTACAAAGAAATTAAAACTTGAATGAATTATATTATTCAAATGTTGACCAAGTTATTAATGCAGTAATTCTTCAAGGTAAATAGATGTTAGAAACATTTGCACAAACAAGTTTACAATTTCATGGTCCACACAAAAACTTATTTCCAATAAATTGGGGTTGGTCAGATGAATTTTTTATGCCACTTTGTTCACTTCATTACTACATCTATTAGAAGATTCAAAGCAACTAGATCCTAGCTACCACAACAGGGCATGTTAGTATTGGTCTACGCCTCCCTCTTCTAACCGTCTCTAACGATATTGTATCACTCTAATGAATGCAAGCCTCTTTAGTTCCACGCAAATCATGCCCCACTCACATAAGTTGTTATATTCCCTTATTTAATCCTTAACCGGTGCCATCTCAACTTTTTGCGTAGATTGTCATTTCTTTTGTTTTCCATTCTAGCATAATATCACATATCCATCTTAATATCCTCATTTCTACCAAGTTCGTCTTATTATCCTTTAAAAATCCAACATTCTATAGTATTAGGCGAATAATGGTAGAGAGGCAAGTTAAATGTTGTTAAAAGATCAGTTAAAGACTCAACTAGTGCTGCTTGGTTATGGTTTGTAAAAGAAGCACAGAACCAGAAGTGGAACTAACGTAAAAATGAAGATAAAGATAAGAGGGACAAAGATGCAATGGATAGCCGAGGAGGAAGACTAAAGCAGGTCAACACCTCAATGAGGGTGAGTTGGGATCCTAAAATTCAGTGAAGGGGGCTAAATGGAACAAGCACCTCATCAAACAGATGATTTATCTTTGTTTAGAAAAGAGACCGTGTTATCTTTAAATTAATCAACATATTGATGAAACAAAGAAAATAGAAAGAGAAGCAGAGAAAAGAAGTGGGAGAGGAAGAGAGTAGGAGAGGAATCGGAGGAAGAAATTTCGTTATTCAATATTTTAATGCTCTCATAGGGAATATAGTGAAGTTACGACCCTCAATCTATTTCCTTAGTAAGAAAAACTGGGAGAGGAAATCTTTTCTTTCTACGAATAAGATAACGTGTTCAGTTAATTCAACAAATGAGCTTTTCTACCCCCAGGGCCTTCAGCCCCACGGGCCACGGGTCAGATAAGGGAGCGGAGGCTCCCCCAATTCTTTTACCTTTCCACAGGGATTAGGGGATTGTCAACCTCACTCTCAATGACTAGAGAGTACTCATGTATTTGGAAACGTAAGTTTCTATACGTGCCACAACTGAAAAACCATAGGTCTAAATAGAAATCTCAGTCTAAATGGAAATCACAATGCTAAATAACTTTCGATTTACATTCTTAGCAAGAAAGAAAATTCATTTATTTATCAATTCATTTCATAGTCTCTCATTGAGGAGAGCAAAGATGTCCATTTGAAAAAAATTCCTAACTGATCAAAATTAGATTGTAATTACGCAAATAAATGATCTCTCACTTGTTCTTCACCTTTCACATTCACCATCAAAAACTTCACTGACTTCACGAGGAGTGAAGAACCTTTTATCCTGAAGATCTTCCTGAATTTTAGTCAAACCAATACTTCATGTTAGAAGGCCAAGCACGACGAAATCCAAGCACTACAAAGAGAAAGATTAGAAGTAAATTACCATGGCATCATCAGGTGCGGAGTCATGTATACTCACGTCAGAAAGCTTTGGACGTTGTCTATCTATGCATATTGCAAGCTGAACACCAAAATAACAAATTCATTAAATAATTTCGAGAAAGATAATTTCATAATAAGAGGCGCAAAGTAAAAACGGGTTCAGGATGTGCCGCAGGAAGAATGAGCCCCTCAAAGCATGTTACAATGAAATTAACACTATTGTGAATCCAGGATTTGAGAGTTACTACTCACAAAAGAGTCATGTTCACATTTCAACTGATCAATCAATGCCGTACGAAAACTGAGCATATGACAATTTTATAACCAAAAATAAATTCAAAAGACACAACTATTCGACTTTATCTTGTAAGTTCTCAGAAATCAATTTCACTTAAGTAACACTGTACAATAGGTAACTATATAATACACATTTGAAACCAAATCATTTCCCCTATGTCAATGAAACAGTTTAAAAGCTCACCGTAAACTGGAGAATACCATGCAACAAAATTGCCATCAATAAGACAAGAAAACTAACTCGTGCATGATCAAATTCACGAACCATTCACTTGTATATAACACATAAATAGTCTTACAATAACATAAGAAACTAACCATATGTAGTTTCTGATTGATCAAACACGTGGACAAGTCAATTACACCATTGGCAGGCATTCTTGGTAATTGTTGTGACTCTTCCCAACAACAACGAACTTCTCCAACAAACTCGATCCACAGTACAGCAATAGCTAATAAAACAAAAAACAATAGAAGTAGTAAGTGGATTGTAAATGTCATTTGAAGAAAATCGGTACGGCAATATTTTAGCAGCTCATTTGACTCCTACAGAATATTATCAAACAAATAACTCGTAAACTTGCATATTTACCGTGTATATTACAATTACCAAACCAAAGCGCGTGTAAACAGAACTGAGCAAAAAGCGAGTCAAGTGCTCCGCCTTTAATAGCTCGAGAACCCCTATTTTCTTGCATAGAAAGATATGGTTGACCTTCTGCAACTGCATGAGAAACAAATTAAACTCTGTAATAAATTGACACCCAAGTGAATTCATAGTCA
>CAIGRF010269319.1:16252-27665 GCA_903798235.1 Fraxinus ornus
TGTGTATAGTTTCATCTAAAGAACCATACAAGAAGGCTGTTTTCACATCAAGTTGCTCTAATTCTAAATCAAATTGTGCTACAGGAGCAAGTAATATCCTAATGGAGGTGTATTTAACTACAAGTGAAAATATTTCAGTATAATCTATACCCTTTCTTTGTGTAAACACTTTAGCTATAAGTCTTGCTCGGTATCTTCTATCATTCGATTTATATGCTCCTTTAATCTTGTAAACTCATTTACAGTCAATTAGTTATAGTCTTTGGGCTTTTCAGCTAAGTTCCAGGTTTTAATTTTGTATAGAAAACTCATCTCATCTTGCATGGCTGCAAGCTATTTGGCATATTCCTTAGAGGCAATCGTCTCATCATATGATTCAGGTTCTGTATATAGAGGATCAGATTCCATCTGTGCAGATACATAATCTGCATATTGATACCTAGAAGGAGGTCTTATTTGTCTTCTTTCTTAATCGTTAGTCAACTGATAGTCCTGCAAGTCATGTGCAGGCACAACATTTTGACTATTATCTAGATTGTCATCATTTGTGATAGGTTGGGGCTCAGTTTGAGATGGCTCCATGTTAATTTGAGTCAGGTCAGGAACATTTTGACTATTAAGCCCCTGTTTGATAAATATTAAAATTTTCATTTTTATTTTTCTACTCATTTTCAACCACACATTATTCAATAAAATAATATTTTTAATCACATCAATAACTTTCCTTCTTTTTCAACCACACATTCTCTATAAATCTACTATTCCAAAATTCATTCTTCCAAAATAATATCTATCAAACACACTATAAATTGGGAAAATGTGATTCTCATACATCCCTGTAGAACGTGTAATATGATTGTCAAATAATTGTATTTGACTAGGCTTAATTATGTTTAATTGTTTGATTAATTGTGGAAAAGAATTATGAATGCTAAATTTAGGAGAGAATTGTGTAGCTTACAAGGGAATTTCTTTACCTCTGTGTATAAATATACCAGTTTCATTGTCAAAGATTGGAAAACTCGCTCAAAAGCTGCCAGATCTGGTTTGAATCCCGCAACTGGGGTAAAGCAAGGATGCTATCATTCTGAACATTTTTATTTTCAGTTAAGTTCTTTTCCAACCGGTTCAATACATATTCAATTCTGCTTAGTCTATTACTCTATTTTCCTGGCAGTTCAAAATGTTCAGACTTGTTCACCACTGGGTTGATCACTTTTGCACTAGATTGCAGTACTTTAGTCCCTTAGATTATTTCGCTCTTATTTCTAGTGCTTTGAACTTTTGCATATCATCTTATTTACTATTCAATCAATTGCTCAAAATGGTTTCTTTATGTTACTCTTTGTGGATACATACTGTAATCTTTTTCTCAATCCCAGCAAGCCAGCCTCTCATCATTTTGTGCCTTAGTTCGTTCTATCATCTTATGCTACTGATATGGTCTGTGAAGCTGCTGGCTAATAGATTGGTTAGGAAAAAAGATGTTGTAAATGATTAATCACAGTTGAAGATGAATATGTGGAAGTATAAGTCTGTATTTGTATTTCTTATTGTACTGAAATGGAAAATAGAAATCGAAAGACACTCCAAGGCATTCGAGAGGCTTGGCTCTCCTTGCTATTCTCACTACTTACTTGAATGATCCTCTAATTCCCCTCCCCCATAATATTTATAGACAACTCCTAACTGACTCACTATCATTTCCTCCTAAATGATAACAAACTACAACTGAAAATAATAACAGGTTGCCACTTATTCTTCTTGCGTATGTGAACGTAATCGGGAGCCCATCATTACCCGCCGCTCCGGAATCCACCTTATCCTCAAGGTGGAAGTTGTTGATGTCTTGGTCAATTCATCATGCGACCACACCATTTTCCTTACAAGCACTCCAATCATGGTCACCATGGAGAAGGGATGTTTCAGTCTTTTGAAGTGGACGGACACACTCAGTCAAGCAACTATCACAAATATAATATCCAAGGCAACTCCATAGCCCGTTGCCCCTACCCACAAAACATCCAATGTTTGAACCCGACGAGTTGAAAAATTATAGCTGACCACAACGTTGATTAACAATATCATATGGTCATAATCAATCTGCCCCTGGAATTTCATCATCCTTGAGAGCTCCATTTTTCCCCATCCCCGTTTTCCATCTCTATGATGCATACTTCCTCCAAATTATCAATTACCACCAACACTTGTAACTCTTTAATTTCACAATTATGGCCCACTAGATTTTTCTCGTCACAATGAAGGCAAAAAACATTTTCCATCCTCTTTCGAAGCTCCGAAACAATGAGTTGATTGTGTGGTTGTGATTGTTTCAGTTTGATGAATTTTGAAGTAATGGTAACTGATTTTGGGGTTGAAAATTCAGTTTGATGAATTTTGGAGTAATGGTAACTGATTTTGGGATTGAAAATGAAGGTGAATTTTGATTAAGAGGTGAGTTGGAGACCAATTTCAGGGGTGAAGGGAATCTCTATTTTGCTAATTGGTGAGGAAGTGATGGAGTTCCTATGGTAAGAAGCAATTGGACTTGTATTTCCTTTTGGGCCTGATTCTCCTTGGGCTTGTTTCAAAAGTAAATTACCTTCTACTTGATGGGCCCTCTCCAAACCCAAGCCCACTTGTTTGTTTATATGAAAATAAGCCCCAATTTCCATTCCATTCTCTTCCATTTTCTTCATCGCGTTCTTCATCTCCTCTGGCAATAGTCCAGGCTCTTCCGACGAAGGAGAATCTAGGGCTTCCAACATCTCTTCCTTTTTCGTCGTGCCTTGTTCATGATGCCGACAGAATTTCTCTGGAAATGAGCAAAATTGTTCAAGCAACAAGCTCTTCAATTCTTTCCAAGTTCATACCGGTCAGAGTCGATCTACCTGTTGATACCAATTCCATGCTTCGCCGTCAAAACACGCTGTGGCAGCCTCTATTTTTCTGCCGTAACTAATTTCTGGAGAAAATCTTCTCCGCTCTAGAGATCCACCACTCGGTACTATTGCCTAAAAGATGGAGATTATGAGTTGCCCTTGTGAATCCAATCCTAATTCCTCTTCTCGGTCACCTTCTTCCAATCGCCTTAACATCTTTTCCAATCGATTCAATATCGATCCCCAACTCTCTTCCATTTCCTTCCTGAATTTTGTAGCCACCCTCCCTAGAATCGAGTGCTCTGATACCAATGGATAGGAACTTGCTTTTGCTTTTGAAATTCAACTGATGGAATGATAGGCCCCCGATTACATTCATATACGCAAGAAGAATAAGAGGCAATCTGTTATTATTTTCAGCTGTAGTTTGTTATCATTTGGGGGGAAAGGATGGTGAGCCAGTTAGGAGTTGTCTATAAATGTTATGGGGGAGGGGAATTAGAGAATCATTCAAGCAAGTAGTGAGAATAGTGAGGAGAGCCAAGCCTCTTGAATGCCTTGGAATGTCTTTCGATTTCTATTTTCCAATTTAGTACAATAAGAAATACAGACTTATAGTTCCACATATTCATCTTTAATTGTACTTAATTATTTACAACATGTGTTTTCCTAACCAATCTATTAATCAGCAGCTTCACGGGACCATATTAGTAGCATTAGAGGGCATTTCATTTGGCAGCAGAGGAGAGGAAATTCTATCAACTGGCGTGCGAACTTCAGTAGGTCTAGAACAAGGGAATTCCATCAGTTGAATCACAAAAGCGGTTCCTATTAGCTTCTCATTCAATTTTTTTTTTTTTTTGAATTATTGATTATGTTTACCACAGATCATGTGACTAGCCAATCGAATTTATATGTTTCTTATACTCCTTTAGGTTGAGAGAGTTAAAATTGCCAACAGCAAATCACTAAAGATCTAAACTATGTTGAGTGTTTCCTGATCAGTTTCACTATGAATGTCTATTAAGTTTTCGGAATTTTTGCTGAAGCATATACTGTTAGACTCTTCCTTGTAAGTGGTTGTCCATTTTACTTGACGAGGACAAAGCCTTTCCAATCCACCACCAGGTACTGTATAGAGTTGACAATTTTTCTTCTGTAAAAGCCGTAAAAGATAAGAGGAAAGGACTATAGAGCTCAATTTGTAGCTGTTTGACTGGAGCAAGGTAGGAATAAAAATACTTTTCCTTTATCACCGAAGGAAGCAATGGAATTGATCTCCAAAGTATATAAAGAGAAAGGTGAGGATTTAATTCCTTATGAAGAAGTAAACGACTTGTTCAAAGGATTGATAGAACTAAATCTCATCAAGTTGCCAGTCTAGGAGTCCACATGAAACCGATCGTGTAAGGATCAACTTAATTTCCTTGACCACGAGGTTTTGGGGCATAAGATCTTATATTGCTTTGCCCCGAGGCACAAAATTAGGAGGCTAACAACTGAAGGAACCATAAATGGAAAACTCTTGAAGACTATAGAGAAGGGTAAGATAAAGTCAGCATCCAACATGGCGACTTATTCTTGCCTCATGCAAGGATACCCCAATTCAAACAACAATTGGATTGATTTTCTCAAGGTTTTAAGCGCGTGATCCTTCAAGAATTTGGATGTAGATGGTCGATGCATTCAACATGGAGACTTTTCTTACCTCGTGCAAGGATATCCCAATTCAATTAAGCCCATGTTTGGTACACATTAAAATTTTCATTCTCATTCTTCTACTCATTTTTAACCAAACATTCTTTAATAAAATAATATTTTACATCACATCAATAACTTTTCCTTCATTTTCAACCACATATTATCCATCAATCTACTATTCTAGAATACATTCTTTCAAAATAATGTGGATAAAATGATGGAGATCCTATTTCATGTATTATGCCCCTGTTTGAGCAATATTAAAATTTTCATTCTCATTCTTCTACTCATTTTCAACCATACATTCTTTAATAAAATAATATTCTCCATCACATCAATAACTTTTCCTTCTTTTTCAACCACACATTCTCCATCAATCTACTATTCTAGAATACATTCTTCCAAAATAATGTGGCTCAAACACACCCTAAACTAATTTTCTCAAGGTTCCTTTTAAGGATTTAGACGTAGAATAGCCCAACCATAATGCCAACACATTTTACTACAAAATACGTGAAACATTCCCAAGCACCGAGAGACTAAACATTAATTGAGATCATGTAAATAGCAACAAACTCTTACAAATTTTCAGAGAAAAATGGATGCAGGAGCCATTTCTCAGCTTCAAAGGGTGAGGCATTTTCCAATTCAGCCATCTCAAGAGAACTTTCAGCTGTTATCTCGGACCATATGGCAAGCAACTCAAATCCTGCATGAAATTATACTACAAATAAGAAAATTAAGTTTCCACTAGTTGAGAGATATTATAAGGATACATAAATAGTTCAAACCAATTGTTTCTTTACAACAATGAAGTGGTAAATACCTAGTATCGTGGAAAAGAAGTTCCTTGCAGAAATTCGTGGCATATGTTTTAATGAATGGATCTTCAACAATGTAGGAAATTAATTTGGGTGGACTCAGACAATTGCCGACAGAGTTGTGGTTGTTGGGTTTTTGGACATGCTTGTGTTCAAAAGAACTTGAAGCGTGCAATGTATAGTGCGAGGAATGCTGGGTCATGAGGGGGGTGGGTTTATTCTTTTCTTCTTTTGATTTGAAATTAGTTTTGTTCATTTGAATGTGAGGAAAAATTGTCGTCCTTTCACGAAAATTAACATTTTCTTAATTCAGCTTGGAGAGAAACCATCCAAAAGACACCTTCAATATGAAAATGGAAGGTGGGGAACTATGTTTTCAAAAGTCATCCCGACATTGAACCGGAAAAGGTGAAGGGTTGATGGTCCAAGCAATAGTTAAACATAGTCAATTTTATATACAGAATTTATAACCATAAATTAATTTTGATTAAGATAAATTAAAGATTATATCATTAAGTAAACAACAAAGTTCTATAAGGGCATTAGAATTGTTATATTCTCACATCATTAAAAAAAATTCACAAGAATAAGTACTATTTTCAATTTTTTTTAACTCTTTAGATACCTGTAAAGCTGTGACAATATTTACCACACTTGTTCATTGTATCTTTGATTCTTTATCTTTCTCTCTATTGACATTTTCATCGAAACTTCTCTCCTTCCCGTATAAGCACCCACACCACTCTCTCTCTCTCTCATACACAATCTGCTGAAGAATAAAAACACCAAACCCATTCGATGCCCAGATTGTAACTCTTCACTGTTGGGCATCTACCTCTGTTTTCAATTTTGTGTCTAGATTTTCTCTCCTTCAATGTCTACGGCGAATGTGTATATCTTTGACAAAGTTGAGCTGTGGTACAACAGTGCAAATCAAGGTGAAGAATACAGTGTCCAATTTATTTGCCTTTTTTTGAAAAAAAAAAGAAAGAAAGAAACTGGGAAAACCATGGCCGGTTTCCTACATGCGGCTTTTGTCAAAGTCCGGACCTTCCAATTTGAAAACATAGGTATGGAATCATTATGCCAAAAAATTTACAATGGGAACTCAAAGTGACAAAGGTGCAAATAATGGGAACCATGATTGCAATTTTCAGTTAAACTTTTAAGGGTATCCCAAACTTCAATGGCAGTTTCAGTCTCTAGGGGAAGCTACTTGCTCTGTTTTATATACTTTAGGTACTTTTAGGATTGAGAACTAAAGTACAAGTGTCACAATTTTATAGATTTGAGTCATTGCTCCCATAAGCACACAAATTTAGATTGTCATAGCTTCTTTCCCACATATAGAAAGGGGGGCACATTGGCCTCTCCAAAGATTATCAATGAGATGATCTTTGCAGAGAGGTTTGAAAGGTTTTGCAATGGCCAACTTTTGAACAGAGAAACACTGTCACCCTCTACAGATTATCCATTTGAATCTCAATTATCACCACTGGTACAAACATCTAAAGACAATGAGATTAACAGCACACAATAAAATGGATCCTAGTAACAGCAGCACCATGGTTACCTTTAACTGGGTCATCTGTAGTGTACCATTCACTCCAAGGACAATCATCATCCCATTTAGTTCTATTGTGAGTTTCAATTTCAGCATTCCCGCCAGATTCTGTGACACCAACATCAGCTTCATGAACCTCATCGCCGTCATCATAGGGAGGGGTTCTGTAGGTTAACCTCATCTTAAAATGGATTTTGAATTGTTGCATTGACAAATCCATTTGGGTATAAGCCTTCAGCATATGTTTGAAAAGACAAAGTACTATGATATAAGTAAATAACTAGGGCAATTATTAATGTTCACAGATAAAAGAAAACATACCAGAGTAAAATTAAAAATCAACATAGAATATCTAACAAGCATTAACTTATGAATAAAATGTTTGACGTTTAGATAAATGGAAAGGGAAACTTGTAAACAAGACTAGTAGAGTACAGGCAAAAGAATGAATGCCTATCATGAATATCAATAGGTTTTAAAGCATTAAAAATGTAATGAATTACCAAAACAAGAAACAATTAGACAAATAAATTGAGAACATACAAATTTAGAAACAAACAGCTCGTATAATCCTTCCAAATGCATGAGCTTTATTGGAACCTGGCTACCAATTCGGTCGGCTTCAAATCTTCTAGTGAAAACTGTTCCCATATTCTGGATACCTATATAAGCTTTACGAGAAGGATCGTGAACAGGAACAAAAGCTGGCCACAAACTGCATGTGCACAAAAGAAATCAGACATAGTTGTCACACATAGGATCAATTTCTGGTGGCAGGCTCAAATAATAGGATTTCATTGCAGAATTATAGATTTCTCTTTAAAAAATTATTACATTTTAGCTGAGCAGGAAAATATTAAAAATAAATTATGAACATCTCCAAACAAGGGAATATAAGACAATGAGTATCACTCTCAGCAACCTTGGTTCTTGAGGCTTAGAAGGTTGACAACAACAAAGTCAAGGTCAGATTCTCCTCCCGAAAAATAATATCAACATGACCAAGTTAGTCAAATAATTTCCTAGAGTAGTTGCAAACACAAGCAATCAATAAAAAATATAGAAGCACGACCTAGATCAGCTAAGAGAAACTCAATGCTATGTGACTTCGTAATCTGACCTTTTTTGTTTGAGTTAAAAGAAAGACATTGGGCTGGGCTTGCCCATTAATGTAGAAAGAAAAGTGTCCTGAAAGAAGGATACCCAAAAAAACCTAGAATCTTAAGGTGCTTTCTATGATCTTCTTCCCCAATCTTACGTCATTCTGTAGAATCTGTTCTAATTTTAAGATTGCCTGAACACCATACAATCTTATGACTTAATAAAGTATCCACTAGTCAGAGTTCTCAATCCAAGAAACAAAAGAATTATATATTAAAGGATAAATTATAATCCAAACCTTATTCAGTGTACTGCTGCCATATTTATACCTCAGTCACTATATTCTTTTTCCTAAACAAGGGATGGGTGAGTTTAAAATCCAGCTATGTGTGCTTGTCCATGCCTGTGTGTCTAACAATGAATACATATACCTATATATACACAGTGAATAACTAGAGAAAATAGATACATGAGATAAAAGGATGGAATATAAATATCATACTAATTATAAACTTAGCCCCACTGGTCAAAGGACTTGCTCATCATTTTTGGAAGACAACTATATATATGAGTGTGAGTATTAAAGTTGGCATGCAAAGACGGGGCAAGTCTGAACTTCAAACTTCAAAATGTCCGAGAGAATTCAAACCGCTAAATCAATGCCCTAAACTCTGCACATCATCAAGATTGACTTCTGACAGAATGATCCATCGATATAGTAAATCTTGCTGCGACCAATGGAGCTGAGGGCACATCCAAAACAAGTATCACATTAGAAATGGTTCCAAAAATGTTACCTCCAGGGTTTAATCTTGTTACTACATGGGGGTTGGTAAAGAAGGTTTCACGTTATGGGGTTGTTAACTCAATAAAAGTTGTTCATTTAAATAGAAAGGATAAACAAGAACCAGTCATGATTATGACAGTGAACTGATGACAATGGTCAAATAAGTAGTTTCTATGAGTGATAAATGGCGTATAATGATATCCATATAAACCCGTCACGGTAATTTTAAATAACTATCTAAGTCTTGATAAACTTGTTTAATGCAATATGATGCACAAACTCTAATTTTCTCCATCCTGTCTTGCCTATAAATTTCCATGACATAAGCAATGAGCCTGCACTCATAATCAACCTGATAATGCTTTTCATCTGTCTTTGCTCGAAAATCCAGTGCAGTGGAAGATCAAGAGCCTCGAATGTAAAGCTTCCCTTAATTGTTCCCTGCTCCCTGAACAACCCTAAGGTTTATTCAATAGTTGCATCTTTTCTTACAAGTTCCAAAGAGCAGATCGTCCACTATACATACCAAAATTCTAAAAACCAAATGTAGTCTTAGAATCCTATCGTCTTCCACTTCTAGCCAACCTCAGCTATGGTCTCAAAGCCAAGTAAAATGCACCTTGTTTTACATCAAAACTTTTACAACTTAAGTTAAAAACAAGAATCAAATAAGCATCCAAGATAATTCATGGTATCAATACAAAAGTCAGGAAGAATACAACAGAATGTGCAATGACTGGTGAACCTGGAACAGTTAGACAGAGCAATAGCAACTGCACTCAAAAGCTTGCTGGCCTCTGGTGAATCAAGAACCAAACTTGCACTTTGTGGAGAAATCACCTGACAGTATTCACACAATAAGAGAGGATATAACAAAGGAAATAATGTTGTTTAAGAAGAGAGAGAGAGAGAGGAGAAAAGAGAGACCACAAACTCCTTCACACCAAAAGAGAGCTGCAGATCATGCAATGTCTGATTCCAATCAGCAACTTTTCCTGGACAAACAAGACTTATAATTAAGATATGAAATCTAGACATGGATATCCTGCAGCTCGTTACAATAGCATATATCAGGTACCATCATTAGTCGTTTTGAAATAGTACTCCATGCAGTAGCTTTTCATAGCATACTTGAACTCAGACTTGACTTTGTACAAACCCTTTGAAAGATCCATTGGAACAGCACCCTTTACCTATTACCAAATAACAGAGGGTAACTGATGTCAAATGCAGACAAGCAATAAAAAAAATACAAAGTTCAGAGTCATTGATCTAAGAATCGAGATAGATCGTAATGACAGTGTCTCTAACAAGCTATCTGAACAGCCTTGCTAGACAAGCTACCCACAAATGATTCCAGATCAAAACGATTCACCAATTGTTTAAACCTTTCTTGGCGGCTCTGTTATATGAATTTTGTGTCCAATGGTCAGATTTAAGTAAAATCTACTATTTTATACTTGAAATGAAGAACATATAATAAGCCATACACCTGTCGCACCATGGATTCATATAGAATATTTTAGAGTAGATAGGGGAGAGAGAAATGACATTAAGATGATTGAGCCTCAATAGAAAAGTCAGTGTAAGATAAGTTAACAGCAAGCAAAACAATATATTGATCATGGAAATGACAAAGGCGTTCAAGAAATATCTCAGCATACTTTCATAATGAATTCAGATTCGTGAAGAGAAGGAAATCCACTGAAGCTTCAATGTGATAATTTTCATATCATAATATACAATCCTGATCAAATTGAACGAATTTGGTGCATACCAGTAAGTTCTGGGGACCATCAGCCAACCACTGTCGACAAACCACCTCTATATCAGAAATAAACCTTCAATACAATGCACATTATTGGTATAATTACGGTATTCTGAGCATCTAAACCAGGTTTCTCTGTTGATAATCATACTTTTCCCATGAAGAGGCAAGTGTAAAATCATCAAAACGCGCAAGCTGCAGATTTATTACGACGACAAAAATCAAAACGGATGAAATCATGACAAACACACTTGCATCCGAAACCCCGATAATTTGGGCAAAAAAATTTATCCTACCTCTTCTTCTTCATCATCCTCTACAGTGCTTTTTGAATTGCTAGTTGACGCCATGAAAGAAAGTACCTGTTAGAGTGAATTCGCGAATCAAATATCTGTTTAGCGGGCTAGGGTAACTATGAAAGGTAGTATTTTTATAGAATAAAAATCATGATGAAACTCAAATTCAATCAATGGAAACAAGCTAAATAAAATGAGAAACTTATCTTTTGTTATTTTGGAAATAAATGATGAATAACTCCAAAGAAGAATCAAATGCTCAAACACGTAACATTGTTGTCCTCAAACGATATTTGCCCCATCTCTTATAAAATTTGGTGCTTAAAGAGTCTCGCGGCAAATGGTTCGAAGGATTAATCAAGCCTTGAAAAGAATTCACACTTAAGCACTTGTGTGATTCTCCAAAACTTTAAGAACGCAAGGAGGAAAAAGAATATGGATGAAGAAAACCGATTTTCTTGTTTTTGGAATGATTATGATGATCTATTTCAAT
>CAIGRF010269342.1:9459-19555 GCA_903798235.1 Fraxinus ornus
GAAATGAGTCTCAATATGAGACTATGAATCTAGAGCATCACTTTCTCGGTTGGAAATTGATGTATGATCATACTTCGATTATATTTGATCCCTTTGACTTCTTTCTTCATCATTACTCCTCCAAGACATGCTCCTTCCATGAGCATCACCATAACTCTATTACAAGCTTCAAAACGCTCGCTTTTGATCCAAGTTTCCTAACTACAAAACGACATGAAAACACGCGTCAAAACGTTCAAAAGTACTCAAGATCAAACCAAAAACTAAGATTTAAAGGCACTTGTTTAATGAGTTAATTACACTCATCAATGGATAATGCAAAGAAAAAGACAAAAATTAACTAGAATATGGACGTAAAATAAAAAAAGAAAAAAGGTACGAATTCCCATTGGGTTGCCTCCCAAATAGCGCCTTTATTTATTGTCGTTGGCTCGACCCAATGTTTTCCTTCATCAGTCTGCATCCAGCGAGTGTGGTTTCAATCTTGTAGTACACTAAGCTCATTACATATAATCGCCGGTAGTGTTCCACAATCCAGAAATTCTACAAAAATAGAACAAATGTTAGAATACTCTTCTTCATTATAACTTGTTGGAATTTCAAATTTAAGAGAGGAGTTCAAGGGGTCGTAGTCAGTAGTCGCTAGTCCAAGAAACACATTCTCTAATACTTCCTAAGTGAGTGCATCAATCATGTAAGTTTGATGACACTCGTCATCTTCCTCTAGCTGCTTAGTGATGTGAAAGATGTTGACTTCTAAAGTCAGATTCCCTAATGATAGCTTCATTAGACCATTCCTGAAGTTGATAAGAACATTAGCTATGGCAAGAAAAAGGTCTACCAAGAATAATGGAAATCTTAGAATTAACATTTACATCAAATTTCAAGTCCGAACTAAGAAATCAAAGGGATAGTAGAATTTATCAATTTGAACCAATGCATCCTCAACCACTCTCATAGGTCTTATAGTGGACCGATCGGCTAGTTGTAAAACCACAGTAATTGGTTTTATCTCACCTAAACCTAGGTAAATAGCATAAAGCATAGGTTAACACTAGCCCCTAAATTAAGAAGGGCTTGTACAAACTCATGGTTCCCCATGATGCAAGATACAGTAGGACAACCAGGGTCCTTATATTTCGATGGGATCCTTTGTTCAATCACAACACTCACTTTCTTGGTCAAGAAATCGATTTTCTTCACATGATGTTTTCTCTTTATAGTGCACAAGACTTTAAGGAATTTAGCATATGTAGGAACCTGTGAAATGACATGCAAGAGAGGGAGATTGATTTTTACTTGATTAAGGTGTTCTAAAATTTCACTATGTTGTCTAGTGGATTTGGGGTAGGCTTAAGAGCTTGAGGGAAAGGCACTCGATGGATTCTCTACTACCTCTTTACTCGGCCTACTCTCTTCAGACTTAATTGACTCTTCTTCATTTTCCCTAGTTCTAGGGAGTGGTTCTATGACTTTTCGTGATCGAGTGGTTATAGCATTCACTTCCCTAAGGCTGTTTTCTTCTAATCCCGAGGTTTGTACCATGTGCTACCCTTTATGATTCTATTGAGCTTGAGTTGGAAATTTTTCACGTTCTACTACAGCTAAAGCATTTGTTAATTTGGACACATGATTTTTTTATTTCCTTATTTTTCTCAACAATCTAGGTAATCACAGTCTCAAATTTTTGATTGGTTTTACTTTGTGCCTCTATAAATGCATGTATGGCATCTTCTAAGGAGTTCCTAGAGGACGTGGGTTGTTAGGAAGGGCTTGTTATACGTGCCTAAGAGATTGCAGTATTCCTCATAAGCCCTCCATCATCTCCGTAAAAGTATAACACTCTTGCATCAGTTGATCACTTCCACCACATACAGAACTAGATCCATAAGACTCAACACGTGATACATTCGGTATAGATTTCGAGTCTTTAGTACGTAAGATTTCTAGTTCTCTAGTTAGAGTTTCTACTTTTGCTCTAAGGCGACTCCTCCCTAAGATGATAGATACTTGTGCTATTGGGGTTTCCTGTGGGTTGTGACCTATTGGTATTATCAGTGGCACTAGGTCCAGTTCAAGTATGAGCTTTTTTAGCGAGGTCATCTAGATATTCTATAACCTCATCCGAATCATTTTGTAGGAAATCACCGTTATACATCATCTCTACGAATTGACGTTCCCTAGGTGTTAATCCCTCATAAAAGTAACTCACAATACGCCAACTCTCATAATTGTGGTGGGGGCAAATGGCTTGTAGTTCTTATATCTTTCCCAAGCTTGGTATAAAGGCTCACTATCCTTTTGAGTGAATGTTGAGATTTGCTTCTTAAGGGCACTAGTATGGTGGGGAAAGTATTTATTAATAAATGCTTGAGTGATTTAAGCCCAAATGCCAATTGACCGTGGTCACAACGAATACAACCAGCTTTTTGCTATTTTTTTAAGCGAAAATGGGAAAAATTTAAGCCTGATTGCATTCGTTGTACCATGTTGATTGTGGAAGGTTGCTACCACCTCCTCGAATTCCTTAATGTGCATGTATGAATTTTCATTTTTGAGTCCGTGAAAATTGGGAAAAAGTTGAATCATTCTCGGTTTAAAATCCATACGTGGCATATTGGTGGAAACATTATGTATGATGGCGTGGATGTGCGTGTGGGGTGAAGATAATCCTGTAGAGTCCTAAAAGGTATATGCCATGTTCACTATCAATCATGGTGTTGTGTAGTGTGGTATTCGTGGTAATAGATGCAATATTAAAGATAGGGTTAGAAAGTGATTCAAACACTGAAAAAGGTTATTCAGTAGAGCTTCCTTGCTTGCCTCGATTCCTGTTCATAAAACATGAAAAATAAACTGTATGAGAATAAAAAAATAACAAATAAGAAAATTAAATTAACTAAAGAGTAGTAAAGGAACAATATCACCCTTTTTAGTCAATCACTTGGTGTTTTGTACCATCTCCCCCGACAGCGGTGGCAAAATTTGATTATGCCCAAAGAATAATGTGGATAATTGTAGCACAGGTTTGGGGTGTTGATTCTATAGGGAGATAGAAAATTACTCAAATGATAAAAAAGAATGAATTGTTCTTTCAAATGTGTAGCCGAAATTGGTATTTGAATGAAATTAACGTCAATGTTTTGAGGTGGTAAAATTAAAATCAATGAATTTAGGTAGTGAAGCATCGAAATTCCCTCTTTTTGATTGAATCATTCACATCAATTATTCATTTTTATAACTCAATTAGATGTTTTCATCATAACACCCTAATTGAAGGATATGACGCTACAAATCAATTTTATTCAATAATAGTTCTAAAATCTAGACTTTGTATAACGCATTCGCACAATTTTATTGAAATCAAATTCAATGATCGACCATATACTTCAAGCATAAATCAGTAATTGAATCACACCAATAAAATAATTGAGATTAAAATTCAACAATTAGTTCAATCATTCGATAGAAAGAGCGTGACTAAATCTATGCAGAATTTAGTAAAAGCTAAATCAATCTTAACATAGGTTCATGAAATTGAAACTCAACAAATATTTCGATTAAACAATGAAAAAACATGACTGAATCCATGAAAGGTCTAATAAGTGTTAAACCAATTTCATGATAAATTTATGAGAAGAAAGTCTAAATTCTAAAAGCATTCAAGAAATAAAGACCGGATTACATGAATAAAGGATGTAAAATCACCGAATCCAATTAGTTCCTCCCTAACTTCACCAAGGGTTTTAGTTCTTCATGGATTTTCTTGAGCACCAAGGAGAGAAAAGTTGTGTATTGAGGCATTTTTCTCGTTCTGGGGCGTATTAGAGCTTAAAAGTCATGAAAGAAGTAGTTTCCATAAGTATTTGAATCGTAGAAGGAACCAGAAAATCGCGTCTCAAAAATACTCTAGGCGACTCAATAGAATAAGTGCTTGCGGTCGCATAGAACAATTGAGCTCAGCCTTGAAAATCTTTGAAACCACACTCGCGACCGCATTGAAGTTAAAGCTATGCAGAATTTTTCACCGGACAACCTTCAGTATTTTGGTTATACATATATCTCTCCCGATACTCGCTTGAGGCGATTCAAGATGTGTCGGAAAGCTAACTCAAGGGATACAAATATTTTTGAAATATAATATTTCCAATTCAAACATTTTCTATGCCAAAAATGGGTCTAAAACTGAGTTTGAAAATTTGAAGCAGAACTTTTTCAGCTGGGAGTTGATGTGTGATAATACTTTGACTATATTTCATCCATTTGGCTTCTTTCCTCATCCAATTGATTCCTAACACTCTAAAATCTTCATATCTTAGTTTTTTCCTAAGTCGTCTTTTGGATATTTGCAATTCGTCCCTGAACTTTCCTTTTCTTTCACTTTGGTCATTTTTCACTCATTTCCTCAAATCTCCACCATTTTCAACCTAAATCAAAATAGAAGGGTACTTAGTACATTTAGGCATCAAACAATCGTATAAATACAACAGATAAAAGGAGAAAATCATGCTATTTCGCACTCTTATATGTTGTTCTATATAAACCTCCTCATCAAGATCCTCATTTAAGAATACCATTTTAACGTCAACTCGATGTATATGCAAATCATAGATAGAATCTAAAATGAATAAATTCCTAATTGATGTTATTCCTTCCACCGATGCATACGTTTCAATGTAATATTCATTCTTTTTGTTGATACCCTTTAGCTACCAACCTAGCTTTAATGGTATTAAGAATACCATATGTATTGTACTTTCTTCTAAGTACCTATTTATAGCCTAGATTTTGATCCAGATGGTAAATTGATTAATTTCAAAGTATCTTTTGATATTATTAAATCAATTTCATCATTTACAACATGTTTCCAAAAAAGGCCATCTTTTGGACAACATCGCTTCTTGATAAGTATTAGGATCGATTTCCACTTGAACAACATACAGAGTAGTTCTTGCTCATCTCATTTCCCTCAACTAAATAGAAAGAAACAAGTTGAGAGTTAAATTCATCCGATCTTAGCACTTTCTCCTTTCAAGCTCTTTTGCTTCAAGGTACACTACATTGATGTTATTATGTCATGTTGTTCATAAAATAGATTAAATTCATGAGAAGAGTACTCACATCCCCTATCACTTCTATGGTTTTTAATCTTTCTATTTAATTGATTTTCTACTTCGATTTTGTATGTCTTAAACATGCTAAAGGCTTTGTCCTTATGTTTCATCACGTAAATATAGCAAAACATAGAACGATCATCAATGAATGTTATGAAATAACTATTATCTCTAGTTAACATTTCATTTAATTCACATATGTCGCAATGAATTAAGTCTATTAAATTAGATGTCCTTTCAATACTATGAAAATATTTTTTTAATTATTTTAGACTTAAACGCATAATTCATGTTTATTATGTTCTATGTTTTCATATGACATCATTCCGATTTTTATTATTCTTTTTAAAGTAGAAAAGTCAATATGTCCTAGTCTATCATGCCATAAAGAAATAAACTCAGCAACCTAATTTAAATTTGGAGTTTTATTAATATCATTGCCAAGAGTACAAAATTTGACTATTCCATAACTTGAGGTGTATAGTTTGTTAACAAACAATTAGGAACCATAAGAGAAATGGGTGCGAAGAAGATAAGAATTGAGGGTAAGAGGAAAATCAATTTTTATTTATATAATAAGGTTGTCTATTACATTGAATGTGCCCCTCTATTTATAGAGCAAATAAACAAAGAAGTTAAAAAAGAAACGAACTCTTAATAAACTATAATTATATCAAAATATCAAAATAAATCTTATCCAATCTAATAAGAATTAAACTCAATTTAAAACTTCTATTTAAACTATAACTCTATATATTTATTCCTATCTATCTCCATAATTTCTCCCCGACTGGGAGAACTCGACTCCAGCGAGTTAGACTGAAGCTTTGTAGCCAAAGATGATCTTTTGTCTTGATCAATTGTCTCAACTAAACTTTGGATAACATCATCTTGCTGAACTTATACCAAGGATGGTGATCTTTCCTATGAACCAAATATCTGAATTGATCACTTGATGACAATTGAAACTGCAAATCATCCCCAACAATATGATTTGACCAAGGGGGATGATCAAATAGCATCGTGGAACTCCAAAAGGCAAATTCTTTTGTAACTCGTGCATAAAATATTCAACAAGTTGTGCATAACGAGGAGCACAAGGAACTAGTATTATAAACTGACATGTAGAAAAAATGATTACAACATCGAAGGCTTGAATGAGCCCCAATAAAGAAACAATCCTTCTATATCGAAAATATAACTTTCATTAAGTGTACCAGTCAAATTGATTTTCTTTATATGAATTTTCATAAAATCTTTTCTTAACGTGTTTAGGAATTGAGTCAAAGAGACAAAGGATAATAATCATCGTTAGAGTCTCCTGTCATATACTGCACATCAAAAACAAGCTAAAAAATCTCACGAATGATAATAATTTTTCTATTTAGTCTAGCATGGAATTTAGGAACATTGACAATAAAAGGACGATCAAACACAGTATGTCAATAATTAGTAGGCAACAACCTAATGTCTATAGGAAAAGTATGCAATCGAGTAATAGCCTTTGAGAATAATGTGACAACCCGAGGAGTATTATGCAATTGTGTTAAAACTAAAACAAAGTCAACATGAAAGTCATGTAAATGAACATGCACGAGATCTAGGACATATGGAATGCTTGGCTTTGGTGGTAATATTATAGGAAATTCCTCAATTATGTTATTGTTAAGTGTATTGAATACACGTGTGATCACGAATGGGGACACAATACACTCTTTTGGACTCTCAACTTCTATGCCAAGGGAAGAAACAACTGCATTATAATCATTTGAACAAACCCATATAGCTTTTATAGATTGTACAAATATGATTTAATTGTGTCAACATAGTTCTCGAAAAGTCTTTCCATTATATTAAATGCAATTGGGAAAACCTCCTTATTTTTCTTTTTTCACATTATCCAAAAGAATGAGTCTAGAGAGATATTATCACTCTCTTCCAATATGGGGGTCATAATTGTCTAAATATATGTGAAGATATTCCCTAGATTGGTATCTCTAGGCCTAAAATAAAATGTTGGAACATGTTTATTATCATATGTTCACAGTTTTGATCCAATATGATGATGCAGTATCTTACATTAGACATCGTCTCTAGTATCTTAACTCCTTTAGCATAAAGTTGGTGGATGTGTCAATGAGAGATACATGTGATGATATAATCAATGGAAAAATATCATGTATTATCTCATCACTATAAAGGGTACCTGGTTCTGTGATACGAAATCTTTCACTAAGGCAAGAAGCAACTGCAACTTGTATAGCAAAATCTGGATGTTTTAACTGCTCATTAGAGACCAAAGTTGTGATAAGTGTCAAAAGCGATGTAAGCATGGACACAACAGGTGTTTGATCCAGTTGTGAAAGTAAAACCGAGTTCATTAAAACACAATGAAGGTCGAAGAAGTTTTTTTTTTTTTTTTTCCATTTGTCAACAATTGGATTCCTAGCTTTTGATATTTACATAGGATGCATATAACTTGTTAACAAACAATTAGAAGCTAGAAGAGAAATGGGTGCAAAGAAGAGAAGAATTGAGGACAAGAGTACAATCAATATTTATTCATATAATCAGGTTGTCTATTACATTGAATGAGCCCCTCTATTTATAGAGCAAATAAACTAAGAAGTTTAAAAGAAACAAACTCCTAATAAACTATAATTATATCAAAATATCAAAACAAATATTATCTAATATATAATTAGAATTAAACTCAATTTAAACTGTAACTCTATATATTTATTCCTATCTTGATCTCTATCAACACTATCCCAGGAAAGTACAAGTTTGCCCAACTCATATGTGGACTTAATTCCCGACTCATATGTTAACTTAATTCTCGATTCCCAAACAAATCACCACTTACAATTTTTCTAATTATATTCGATATATGTAAAATATTTATTAATGAGATCTTTTTTCTGGATGTGAATTCTAAGTCCATGTTTTCTTTTATAACAAGCTTTGATTAAATTTCATTCCTCATTTGAATATATTCATCATCCACCTCTTGACAGATTTTGAAAAGAAATCTATCATAGTACAAATGTATGGTGGCACAAGTGTCATACTAGCATCCTTGAACCTTTCCTTCATGACATGGACTTTGGAAGTGCCCTCATGAGAATGTTCATTCTCATCTCGTTCCCTTGACTCTTCTTCAATGTGAAGATATTTTGAATCTCTTCTAAAGAATAATCGTAGGAACTGTGAAGAATTTTCTTCCTTTAACTCTTCCACGAAGATGGCACTTTCCCAATGATTCCACCAACTTGGAAGGTTTTGGAAGATCAATCTTCACGACCTTTATTTTATTGACAATAACTTGTAACTCGTGGACTTGTCCAAAAAATACTTAGAAATCTTAAAAATTTTGGTACCTTCCTTCTTGGCATTGTATTTATTTTCCAACGATTCCCATATCTCCATTACCGATGTACTATTTTTATAGAGACCATAGAGGCAATTAGAGAGAGCGTTTCACAATGTGTCCTCTACATATCAACTCATCTTCTTATCTCTTCTTCCTTCCCGTCCTTGTTTCTTCAGTATCATCTGGGGTTGGTTTCAACAATGGTTTCAATTTTGGATCCAATATGTAGAAGATCTTCAAAGTGTTGTGAAAAGAAACTTCAACTTGTCCTTCCATCTTGTAAAGTTCGACCCGTCGAATCTATCAAGCCTCACAAGGTATTGATTCATCATTTTTATCGTAGCCATGATTGTCTCATTCTCCATAATAAGGATATCGTTTGATATTGTTGTACAAAGTTGATGAAGAACATTAATAACCAGCAACAAGAATCCACCAAATGGAAGGTTTGAATACGATTATAAACCGCTGCCCTCAAATGATATTTGTCGCCACTGGGATAAATGTTCGAAAGCTTTCAAAGGCAAGTAGTTTGTAGGAGTAAACAAACCTTAATCTAGGTTTGAATCAAGCAAACAAACTTGGAAAATATGGTAAACAAGTCTTTCATTCTTTTATTTATTTGACCAATTAAACAATTCCACGATGGTAAACATATATTTCTGTATATGTTGTTGTATGGAAAGTAAATATTACATCTCGTGGAAACCCTAAAATAAGCAGCCAAGAAATCTATTTACTTGTAGCACCCAATCAATCCTGACTGTCTGGCTTACTTGTGTTGGACTGCATCAGTTGAACCTATTTTTGGCACATGTTTTGACATTTAAAAATCATTTAAATTTAAACAAGCCAATAAATAAATAAGAATTAAAATAAGTTTTTACTTGCACATCGTTCCCTACAATGTAAAGCTATGTGGGCGCATCCTCAATAACTAAAATTGTACATATTCATCTACTATGCATGGCTTCCTCTACTTTTCCTTATTATCCTTTACTATTCGATTTTAATATTTCTCCATTATTCTATTAGTATATAACGAGTGAGCTCATACATCAATGATCGACCATAATGCAATATGCTCTATGGTCTTATACTGTTTATAATTACTATCATTACTCTTGATACCACAATTGTGTCAGCATACTGATAGAAAAATAGAAAAGGAATTATCAATCTGTATACTTTAATCAAATCCTTTTCACATAAAAAAACCCCAAGATCCATACTCCATATTGAAATCTAAAAAAAATTAACAAAAACATAAAACATACCTCAATCCATAGATGTATGATTCTTTGCTTGAATGGATCACGATCTTCCAAAGTGATTTGTGACATTCTCTTGAATTTTCTCTCTATTGATGCAGATGTAGAGAAGAAGAATAATCCACACTCACCATTGGGGACCATGACCCCTATAATAAGAATAAGATAATGAAAGGTCATTATCTTTCATTTGTTTCAAATCAGCCCCTCGTCAATTTGAAACAAACATCCGGTCTCTACACTTTAATTTCATGAAACCTAATACCTAATAGTCAAAATTCATCTTTATTGGATTACTTTAATTGACTAATATTTAAACAATAGTAACACACATTTTA
>CAIGRF010269369.1:0-29663 GCA_903798235.1 Fraxinus ornus
AAGAGTTTGCAGAATTCATCACAGGTATTATTTCTATCACAGTTTCTATCTAAACACAATGCGAATCCTGTGTTTGGGAATCGAAAATCGTTTAATTCCGCTGCGCATGCATAAGTAGATTCCCAACAACATCAACACTTCCCCTCAAGTTGGTGCATAGGTATCCTCAATGTCTAACTTGTCAAGTGAGTTATGAAATATTTTGCTAGAGACAGCCTTTGTAAGAACATCTGCTAGTTGGTCTTCTGACTTTACAAAAGGAATCTGAATTACTTTGTCTTCGAGCTTCTACTTGATGAAATGCCGATCTACTTCAACATGTTTGGTGCGGTCATGTTGGACTGGATTGTGCGTGATTGCTATTGTCGCCTTATTATCACAAAACAGGTTCATTGTATCTTGAGATGAACACCCAAGCTTATTGCATAAGCAATATCAGGTCGTGTGTGAGATAAGTAGATTAGTTTTCCCACAAGGCGTTGATACCTTTCTTTATTGGTAGGAGTCTGATTAGGAAACTCTCCTAAACCATGGTTTTGAACAATTGGTGTATCAGCAGGTCTACAATCAAGCAATCATGTTTCAGATAGCAAGTCAAGCACACATTTCCTTTGGGATAGAAATATGCCTCGTCTTGATCGAGCTACTTCAATTTTGCTACAGGTGAGAAAATTTCTTGATAATATATCCCATATGTTTGAGTATATCCCTTTGCAACAAGCATTGATTTATATCTTTCAACTGATCCATCTACTTTGTGTTTGACAGAGAACACCCATCTACATCCCACAGTTTTCTTCCCCTCGGGCAATGGCACAAGTGCCCAAGTATCATTTTTCTGTAATGCTTTAATCTCTTCCTCTATCGTTTAGATCCATTTGGGATTATTTATGGCTTTACACTGTATTAGGAACATCATCTGCACATAATTTATGAACCAATGCCTTGAGGGGTTCAGACAATCTTTGAGTTGAGATATGATTGGCAATTGGGTACTTTGACTTGCTCGTTCCATGATCGAGTGAATAACGGTTCGGTGGGTGCCCAAGTTTATGACTGAAAGGTAGTTTATAGCCAGCAGAAATATTTTGAGGAGAGTTTTGAACTTGTACCTCCGGAATATTCTTAGTATTCTTAGGAGATTGGTCTGATTGTGGTACTGTAAAGTCAAGGAAGGGTTGTTCACTTTTGGTTTCCATAGTTTCTTCATTTTGATCTGCTCTTGCTGGTTGTTGTTCAGTCTCTATTTCAACATCATCAGCATTTTGAATCTCTCCTCTTTGGTCTATCAACATTGTCATCGGTTCTCTCAGCTGAACCTCCACCCCTACATCATTTGAAGTTTCTTCGAAGACTTGCCAATTTTTCCCAACTCTGCTCTTTACTCATCATCTCCCCCTGAAGAGAGGAGCGGGAAGATTGAGAAGTGAAGAAAATCTCTGATTCAATAACGATGACATCCATGGTGGTTTAGAGTCGCCTTGTAGCTGGATCATAACATCGATATCCTTTCTTGTGAGTTGCATAGCTAAGAAAAACATAACGGACAGCACATGGATCCAACTTCGTTCTTTTATTATTGTGTATATGAACATATGTAACACAAATAAACTTTCTTGGAAAAAGCATTAAAATTGATGGTAATGTCACATGTTGTGCGAGAACTTGAAGAGGGGTTTTGTAGTTCAAGACGCGCGATGGCATTCGATTAATCAAGTATACAGCAGTCACCAATGCATCTGTCCAAAATCGTTTAGGTACATATGCAGCAGTCAAGAGAGCTCGAGTGATTTCCAATATGTGTCTATTTTTGTGCTCTATAACACCGTTCTGCTGCGGTGCTTAAGAACAATACGCCTCATGAAGCAAACCATATTCCTGAAAGTATTTGTGAAATTGTGCATTATCATATTCCCCACCATTATCAGATCTAAGAATCTAAAGTTTAGCAGAAAATTGTGTTAGAATCATATTATGGAATGATCGAAAAATCTCAAACACTTCATGTTTATTCTTCAGCACATAAAGCCAAGTCATTCATGTACAATCATCAACAAAGGTTACAAACCATCGAACACCAGAGGGAATAGTAATAAGAGCAGGGCCCCAAACGTCATAATGAACAATCGAAAATGAAATGTACATTTATTCAAACTGGTTGGATAAGGTACACGATGACTCTTAGCTTGAATACAAGCTTCACACTTAAAGTCTGACTCATTAAACTTTGTAAATAAATCTGGAAATAAACATCTCAAATATCGAAATGAGGAATGCCCCAACCGATTATGCTATAACCAAATCTGCCTTTCCTGGACTCCGTGGAATGCATATTATTTGCTCTAACATAACTGAAATCATCCATGTAATACAACCTCTCCCTTTTAGTACCACGACCAATAATCTTCTTGGTGAGAATATCCTGAAACAGTCAGAAGCTTGGATACATTAGAGCACAACAATTCAATTCCTTAGTCACTTGTCCTATAGATAACAATTTATTGGAAAGTAGTGGAACTAGTAAGGTATTTGGTAATGAAAAAGAAGGAGAAAGAGCCACTGTTTCGTCTGGATACGTTACTCCATTAGCATTGGCAATGCATCCGTTTCAGTTGAGTCACTTCAGAAAAGTCACAAGGATCAAATGTAATGTGATCTGTTGCCCCAGAGTCAATGATCCAGCTATCATGGTTCCCCGTTTTCGAGCAAGAAAAAACATAAACTTGGTTACCTGAATCATTTTGAGCAAACTGTTCACTAGTGGAGATAGAAGGTTCTTGTTGTGGTACAAGAGATAGTTGATGCTCTACGCTCATAAGAGCTGCACGAACAGGATTATCGCCTCCACTTGCTTCACGTTTTGTCTTTACCTTGAGTTCATGCCACCAATCTGGATAACCGTGTAGTTTGAAGCATGTTTCTTTGGTGTGTTTTGTATTCCCACAATGCGCACATCATCCTCCTTCCCCTTGTAACTTTGGTCTTGTAACTGTGTTGGGCTTTCCATTCAATGGCATTTGAAAAGATAATTGTTGTTGAGATTTTTGTCCTCCCCTTGAAAGCATGGCATCACCAGATATTGTATCTTCATTTATCATCATTACGGATTGCCTCAAATCCTCTCTTCGGACTTGTTCATAAGCCCGTTCTATTGTTGGAAGTAGTTGTATCTGAAGCACATTTGCTCGAATTTTGTCAAGTCGATCATCAAGTCCATCTAAGAAGGTGTAAACTCTATTCTCTTGCAAAATGGAGTTATATTTATGTATATCAGTATCAAATTTCATAGGATTCGATCTGCGAAATCAATTTCTCTCCACAAGCCTTGTAGATTATTGTAGTATGTCTCAATAGATCTTCCTCCTAGTTTGAGTCTAGTTACTCTTCTTTTGAGATTGAATGCTTTTGATGTATCAGTGACATCAAAGTACGTTGTAGCAATATTATCCCAAACAGCCGTAGCTGTTGGGAATATGATAAAGTTACTCACTAATTTGGATCCATAGAATTGATTAGCCATCCCTTCACCATTGCGTTTTCAATTCTCCATTTTCTAAATGCAGGATCTGTTTGCAGAGGCTATGGAAGTTCTCCATTTATGTATCCCAACTTGTCTCTGCCTGAGATATGCATCTCGACAATTTGGGACCATAGTGCAGAATTGGTACCATCTAACTTGATTCCAATATGTGTAGTAGGTTCATGACTTGAGATCTGGTTCTCGGTTTGATTTTGGTTTAGTACTTGTGCCATTCTCGTTGTAAGATCCGTGAGAATTAAATTCTCTCATTCGTTTTTTTCACCCCAATGGGAGGTGTTTCCATTTTTCTTATTTCTAGTTTTTTCGAAAATTCTATGGCCCTAGAATCTCTGCTCTGATAGTATGTTGTGGAGAAGAAAAATGGTATTATTATTATTATAATACGATACAACAGAGTACTATATATAATCTGTACATGAAGCTAATCACACTAATCTAGGCTACAATCTCGGATGATTTACAATTGAATAAAACTAACTTGGTAACTAGAATATTTTGTGATTCCTACGATTGCTCCTCCACAACTCATGTCAACAAGAATTATAAATGAAATTAGTAATTCAACCTATGTCCGAGTAGATATTCGAAAACAATTTAATTGGATTAATTTTTCGATCATAATAGTTCTAGCGTATACCTTCCACATGTATCTGTTTTTTACTAAGTTGATTTAATGTAGAATATATTTGAACTTAATCGCAAAGTGGTCTAGGAACTCGTTTTATTCACCTAGGTCGTGAATTTCATACTTTAACGACGTTACTAATGCATAAATTTTCATAATTTCTCGTATCTCTTACCTTATTTTCAATTTTTAGAAAGCAGCAAATTGTGTTAATTTTAGTAGATTCCTACATCTTTCTAACTTGTTTATGTTTACCAAATTTCGAAGAGACGTTGAAAGCACAATCTTATTTCCACTTTAATTTTTCTACTTTAGTTATTTATTCTTAGTGTGGAGTGTAGAACTACATGGGTTATGACAAGCAGCCCACTCCGAAAGCAAAAGGCGGAGAGGGTGATGTCCCTTCCACGTGACATGTCACGTGGTTGACCCCACCCCTGAAATGCATTTAGACGCACGTGCTCACACGTCGCCGAGAAGCTAAAATATCGTTGGAGGCATCATGGAAAGGTGAAACCCTCTTAGATTCTTGCCACGTGGCATTGACTACCGACCCTTTTGGCTAGGGTACTCACATGCTTAGCTGACACACTCTTCACTCCGTCATGTGCTATTTGGACATTGCTTCAGGTAATAAACAATTAGGTGGGTTAATTCTTAAAGGGCAAAAAGTTTTGTCAATAAATGACAGCAGCAACGCTCTTATCCACTCCTCAGCGTAGGGATCGGTGTTAATTTCAGTAGGCCCCACTGTACCTGTTATTTCTAACCAACAGTTGACACGTGTCCACGACCCCTCCTTTTTAACCTTGGACTTGCTCGAATCCGCGACGGTAAATTCTGAAAACAAATGTACCGAAGATCTCGTCACAAATGACACGTGGAGGATTTCAAGCCGTCGATTTCAATCTACTTAGTTGTAAACTTCGTGCTTGTTAGTGGGGACTGTCTGAAATCTGAAATACATAATAAAATAAGCAAAAGGTTAAAAATACGTTAAAAGGAATAAAATAAGGCTGAAAATCAGAAATTTAATAATTTAAAAAAAATAAAAAATAATTTTTAAGCACGAGTTCCGATGTTAAAGCAGAGGAATCGGGCTGTAAACTTGGATGCTAATGCACGAGCCGCAGCGACAAACCTGCAAGATCGGTTCCAAAGGAGTTGAAGTTGAAGATTAATTAACTTAATTTTTTTTCTAAAGTTCAAGTCAAGAATAATTTTATGACCATTTAAACAAAGAAAAATTTCCATTATTACTTTTCGAATTCGAGGAATCGTTAAATTATTTTAGATAGTTTAATAAAATTAAGTACTTCTTCGAAGTAAATTAAGTTCTTCATATCGTGGATCGCTTTTTCGTTAATTCGTGTTTTCCTCTCGAACCCACATCCGATTGTAACTTATAAGCAACCTTTACATGATTATATGGTTGTTGCTTTATTTATTTGCACAAAAGGTTTGGACCTAGGTAGATAAAATGTAGGACTTATTTTTATTTATTTTGGGTGATATAATAAGTTTTTCATCATTGGAAAATTTTTTATCAATTATTCTAATATTATTGGACTTACAACTGATTTGAACATTTCAACCGATTTGATCGGTTCATTAGGAAAGATAAATTGTATTGGACAATATTTGTGATGTTTTATCCTATTTATATTTTGTGAAAATTCCAAATATGCCCTTAATCCTTTTTAATTATGTTAAATTTTATAAGAGAAATAAGCATTTTTTTTTGAATAAAAAAAATTGACATTAATAAAAAAATTTAAAATATTATATTTTTTGTATTATCCTTGCAGTCTCGTTCAATAATGCATTACAAACACATATAAATAAAGTGAATTACATCTTTGAAGTACTTAACGAGAATAAAAATTTCCCGCACATTTCACGGTGACAATTTGTGCTCTTCGATTATTCGACGTGATCAATGTCTAATTACTACTATGATTTTATGTTTTCATACAAAAGCTCCGATCCCTAATTACTACTCGTATGCCATTGTACCAAAAAAAAAAAATCATCAATTTCACGGGGTACTTTGCACTTTTCGCTCATTCGACGTTGGTATGATCAATGTCTAAGTGACCACATCCATGTGAGTATCCTGTACAACCTCTGGCAATAAATTTCCGTACATTCAACTTAATTGCCTTAAGTAAAGGCGATTCCTATTCATCCCCGACATCACACCTCAAAAAGGACCAACAAATTATAGTATTATACCAATATATACCATAAATGAGGGGATAATTTAGTAATTTTGGAATGAAATATCCCATATTTTTTATATTTTTAAAATTTTAAAACTACCAAATCTTTACTTTTTTTTAAAGCCATATTTTTTCCTCGTCAAAATCCATTTTTTTAGCTATCCGAGTATCCGACTGTCCAGTCTGTCCCCTTCAAACGCAAATAAACCCCTCTCCTCACTTCTTCCCCACCTCTCTCTCTCCTCCAAAACTTTCACTCCTCTCTCTCTCTCTCTCTCTCTCTCTCTATACGCACATATATACTAGTCCATTTCATTAATTTTATTCTCTAGTTCAGACCTTGTGAATTCAAGAAAATTCAATGGAAAATCCAGAATTCTTCCAGGGAGGTTACTGTAATCCTCAATTGACGCCGGAAAAACGTCTTTCCGACGTGAAAAATGGTGATCATTTCATCATTGAGGACCTTTTAGACTTCCCGAATGAGGATGGAATGGTAACGGATGGCCCATTCGAGGCAGTGATGACCGGAATCTCGACCGACTTCTCCACTGTCACGGTGGTAGACACCTCATGCAATTCATCCTTCTCTGGAAGAAGAGCTGAAACTCATTTCGCCGGTGATAATATTGGTGGCTGCCGGAGTTTCGCCGATGGCCAGTTCTCCAGTGAACTTTACGTGCCGGTAATATGTTAGAAATTCATGCAAATTGTCTAATTTTTTTTTTATCTTTGTATTAATAAAACAATTCTTGCGTGGAAAATATACAGTGTGATGATTTGGCTGAATTGGAATGGCTATCGAATTTTGTGGAGGAATCATTTTCAAGTGAGGATTTGCAGAAACTGCAGCTGATACAAGGAATGGAGGCCCCTGCTGATGAAGTTTCAGGAACTCACCCATACCAATTCCAGCCGGAAACCACCAGAAATGACAGAATGCTCGGCCCCGATATGTCGGTCCCGGCCAAGGCACGCAGCAAGCGGTCACGCACCGCCCCTGGAAACTGGACATCCCGTCTCTCTGTGGTGTCCCCAACCCTGCCCGCCGTCAAAACGCCGCCTGCAGTATCATCCTCATCGGAGTCTGACGTAGTCCCAAGCTCCGGGAAGAAGCTTGTGAAAGTGCCGCAAAAGAAGAAGGAGGGTTCAGATAATGCAGCCACCATGAATGGTGGCGAGGGGCGGAAGTGCCTGCACTGTGCAACGGATAAGACGCCCCAATGGCGTACCGGGCCCATGGGACCTAAAACACTTTGTAATGCATGTGGTGTGCGTTACAAGTCAGGCCGACTCGTTCCCGAGTACAGACCGGCAGCAAGCCCGACTTTCGTGCTTACTAAACATTCCAATTCTCACAGGAAAGTTTTAGAACTGCGTCGACAAAAGGAGGTGGTTAGAGCCCAGCAGCAACAATTTCTTCATCCGAACACGATGTTCGATGTATCCAATGGCGATGATTACTTGATTCATCAACATATCGGGCCTGATTTTCGGCAGCTTATTTAGCTATGGAGGGTATTCTTAGAAGATCAATTTAGAGAAATTTCTCTAGTTTTCTTTAGTTTCATTAATTTTCTAAAACAAATTATTCTTAACTTGTCGAATTTTGCAGTGTTTCTTTTGAATTAATCAGGAAAAAACGGATTCAGAAAAAGAAGAGCATAACTTCTAATGTCCTATTTGAGTTTAATTTGCCAAAATCTGGCAATTTCTTGAACCCAGGTTTGTCATTCAAAGATTTTCTGCTTTTCTTATTTGTTCTTTGAGTTGCAACGGAAATTAAAATCTTAGGATGCTTTTGAGCCACATTATTTTCGAAGAATGTATTTTGGAATAGTAGATTGATGGAGAATGTGTGGTTGAAAATGAGTAGAAGAATGTGAATGAAAATTTTAATTTGGCTCAAATAGGGACTTAGAGAGTGTTTGATTGATATGAAAAATATATCTTAGAAAAGAAAATATTTTCCTTATTTTGAGGAAACAAAAACCTGTTCCTCCCAAATAAAATATTTTCCTTAAAAATAAAGAAAATTATGTATATTTTTAAAAGTTGAAAAATATTTTCTATGGAAAAAAATAACAATCAAACACTTCAAAATAGAAATTTGGGTGAAAAATTGACATTTTTCATGAAAAATAAATGCAATCAAACATACCCTTATTGATTATACTTCTCAAAGAAGTAACAAATCTATTGAATAATGAATTATGGGGCTTTATACCACCAGACTGATGATGATCTCTACTAATAATGATGAATATTTGTATCCTATCCTACATTTGCGATTTATTCAAAAAAGGGATAAAAAAAAATTATTTGAATGCTATTTATCCAGAGTCTAGATAATCATCGATCTTTGACTCCACTGCTATGTTATCTAATGACCTTTGGATGCAATTTTAGACATTGGACGTGCATGAATATCATTACTCTTGAATTAAGAATTCCAAAGAATGAGATGAGAATGAAGAATAGGTGGACAAAATGACCAAACCAAAACCAAATCAAATCAAGCGGCTTGGTTCTAAAAAAATTAATGATTATGATTCTTTTTTTTTTCTCCTCAATCAGTAATGAACCAGAACAAACCAAATCAAACCCGAACCATCGGTTCGGTTCCGATTTGGTATCATATCTTAAAAAAAAAAAAAAAAAAATCATTTGATTCCATTAAAAAAAAATTATTAGTTCATGATTTGGTGCAATTTTTTTGAAATCAGAACAAAATGGGACCATGTCCACCCTAATGAAGACTCTTATCATTGTTAAAGCACTTATTTCAAATTGAGATACCAATACATACATGTCGGTTGGAACTTGGAAGTACCCTTTATTTCATGGACAAAATTCCAGTTGTTCATTGAAATTTTGTCATGAATTATTGCATTCGACCATACCGATAACCTCATCTAGTTGCAAGAATGTCACATTTTGTGGCTTTTTATGTGCACTGCATGATTCACCGACATGGTCGATCGAATTTTTCTTTTCATTACTAAGAGAATGGGATTTGACCAATATATAATTGTATTGAACATTATCAATATTGTTCAAAATTTTAACATCACGAACATTGAATATGGGGTTGGTGTTCGAGTTCCTTCGGTGTTCTTATTTGATAAGACATTGCTTTGAGCTTGGAAAAAAAGGGACATGAAATGTTCCGGAATTGGCCCTTAGACTGGCCAATATTTCAAGTTGGTTTAGGTTGGTTAGATGTCATTTCTATTTATATTTTATGAGATTTAATATGATTTAAAATTAAAATACAATTGAAAAATAAAAAATTGAAATTGAAAGCTTATGTTCTTGTTTCAATATTTTGTTAATTTTTATTGCACTAGGCCGATCAAGCATCAACTAGTAAGTTAAATTGACAAGTCGACAAGATCTATTTATATGTCAAGTCATCCTGTGAAGCGAGCCAATTCTTTCTAATCTTATTTTTTCACAAATTAAGTTGTCGACAATCTAAATCTTTTAGTCAATTAATAGAAACTCCTCATGATGCTTACGATTTCCTCAAGTTCGATAAAAAATTTTAATGTACGGACTGAAAGAGGGCACGAGATTTTGAAGGACAGCCAGGGCTAAGTATCTACGTTTTGTGGTGAATTTTGTTTGGATAAATCACTTGTACTTCACATTTCTACGTCATGCTTGACATTATTTTTGTTGGCAAAATTTGATTGATGAAAAATAAAATATTAAACTGTCGAATAGTAACTTGACATGTGGTGAAATGTAAAACTTGATGCACATTGGGCACGATTGATTTTGTTTTACAGAGAATGTTAATAGTGAATACCAATGGATTAATTTTTCACTGTTTTCTGCTACCTTCACTGAAATCCGTTAGGGTTTTGAAGCATATCTTTCTGCACTGAATTCAATTGTACCTTCACTCATTGATTTTCGAAAAAGAGACACTCAGAAATTTAATTAAGGGTTGGAGTCAGTAATTATAGTGCTTACTTTCATGCACACCATGGGACACTAATGCGACACTAAGCTCCGTTCGATAGAGATTAGAATTAAAAAATTAGTCATTATTATTGACTATTATTAGACGAGTGAGACCCAATAACGACTATATTTTCAATTTTAATTGGATTTTAATCTCTACCGAACGGGGCCTAATTCGATTCTATACAGAGAACTCGAATTGAGTGAGGTCTAATTGTCACACGTTGGAACAAAGTGTTGAAGACTAGAAACTGTAATTTTATATCATCAAGAATAATAAAATTATAGTGAAAAATAAAGATACAAAAAATACGCAAAATTAATAGAAGTTCACGATAATTTGAGATTATGTCCTCATTCGTCGTTACAATTAGTCAATATGATGAAAATAAATTTAACATTATTTTTTCTAACCTATCTCTTCTTTATGATGATATAAAACCCTAATTACGACTCTCTATTTATAAGTGTGAAATTCCTGAACTCTCCTCAATGAAAGTTTTAATTTACGGTCTCCATCCTCCACACCCTTCGGGAGGGGACTTTCTGCCTCCCTTCCAGCTCCTGTGATGATCTTATCGTGAAGATTGATTCGCATACGAACTCTGTACAGTGACAATAATTAAATTTTACAATTTAATAGAAAGTAACTAATCATTTATATTTCCGAGACGTCCCATGGTCATTTTATCCACTGCGTAGTCATTTTAGATTTGGAACTAATAAATTATATATCTACGTATATATGCAGGGAGAGGCAATTGGCAGTACAAAACGTGCGATCCCAGGCATCCCTGATCCATATGCCTGTATTTAATTTTCTTGTCGATTATATATTATTTTTTGTACAAAATTTATTCTGAAATAACAGTATGACCTCTGCAGCAAATCTTTTTTTAATCTTTTACCATCACGAAGCTAAATTATTGAAGTAAATGACTGCAATTAATTAAAAGTAATAACGACTGCTTAAAAACCAGTGGTTGAGGAAGAAAAAAAATTAATTATTTAGTTATTATATTAATTTTATAGTTTTAATTTTTAAGTAACCTTTTTATCAAATAATTTAGTTAATCGCTTCATTATCCGAAGTGTTAAGTACTTTGCGAATGGAGATTATATACATTCAAAACTTGAATATCATGCACCTAGCTGAGAGAGAATGTACCACAGCTGACAAGTCGTTCATTCATCTTTCTGTTGTAAGTTTAGAAGCAATAGTCGTATGTAATGCAAAATGAACACAAAGAACTCGGAAAATGGACGTGCAAGAGACTTCACGTGAGTGCATTGATCATTTGAAAACCCGCAAGTATACGAGATCGTGGTCAAGTAATATAATGACGAATATAGCGTCAAATCCACGAGAACTATATGTTTGACCGAGTTAAAATTAATTGCAATTCGAATAACAATCAAATTTTGTAATTTTTTCTATACTATTACATAAATTATCAATTAAACTAATGAAAGTAAGTAAATGCACTTTTCAAATATGTGAGATGCATTGCTAAGATATCGAACCCCCTTGTTATTTCATTTTTAGTGTAACAATTAAAGTAACAAATTGAAATAATTCATGTTGGTCAATGTTTCTAATTTAGAGTGTGTTTGAGCCACATTATTTTAGAAAAATGTATTTTGAAATAGTAGATCGAAGGAGAATGTGTGGTAAAAAAAGAAAGAAAAGTTATTGATGTGATGAAAAATATTATTTTGTTGAATAATGTGTGGTTGGAAATGAGTAGAAGAATGAGAATAAAAATTTTAAGGCTTATTAGCACAAAACGTCCCTACGTTTGACAGTTAGTGTGCAAAACGTCCCAACGTTTCATTTTTTTGCATTTTCGCCCATATTTCAACGTTTCAGTGTGGAAAACATCATTTTCACTATTTTTCAGTGTAAAATGACCAAAATACCCTCAATTTTAAATAAAACAAATAAAATAAAAATAAAAATAAAAAATAAATTGTAATTATATTCCCAAACTTTTTAAAAANAGGTTAGAAACAAGTTTATAGTATTTGCTCTTTAGTCTCTGAGCTTTCATTTCCTTTCACTTTGGTCCATTTTCACATATTTCTTCTAAATTACGCCATATCAATAGAATTGCCACCTAAACCAAAATATGAGAATACTAAGTGTATAAAATAGCCATATGAACGCATTAAATAAATATGTAAAATGTGTAATTTACATTCCTATCAGCTGGACATGTGTCAGGTCGGTTCGATTCGATTCTGACCCGAACCGACCCAAAATTTTCGGATATTTAATAAATGGAATCGTTGGGTCCAAATATAATTATGGAATCGTTCGAGTTCGGTTCTGTTCGGTTTCATACCATAATTAAAATTTTTAACATTTACAAAAACACTACATAAATACAACTAATGATATTTTCATTCGTAACTTTTTCAAATTAACGTATCTCAATTTAAAAACATATAAATAACAAGCTATCCAATAAAATTAATTCAATGAATAAAAATACTAAAAAGTAGATACTAATATTAAAATATCGGTGATCCATAAGAAAAGTAGATACTAATAATGGGCAGCTTGGGCTAACAAAAAATAAATTATGAAAATTACATCATACCATAATTTTAAACTTTCAGATTAACAAGTTTTTATTTCAAAAATTAGATAATTAAAATTTTAACATATTAATAATTACATTACAAAATTAAATATACAAATTCATTATACCCAATAATACACATCAAAACCCTAATAATTTCACCCACTTCATTTTTTTTTCTCTCTCTCTCTCTACCCTACCCCCATTCTCTCACTGTCGCCCCTTTTCTCGCCTCCATCTTTCTATCCCACACTCTCTCTACTCTATTGGAGATATCAAAATTAGAAATCGGTGCGGTTTCTCTCCACAGCTGCCAACACTTCCAGGTGTTGGTTGCTGCGAAGTGCGATGGCGTCGCGGTTGGATTGTGATGCTCGTGGTGTTTGTGTTGACGACTACGAGGTAAGGAGAAATTTAGGCAATGTGTTTGGAGACAGTAACGTGAAGGAATCGATCACCTATGGTGGGGAAGTCAAAGTCGCGATCTCCGCTGGGATGGGTGTTTATGTTGACGGCTGCGAGGTGAGGAGAAATTTAGGTGAAGTGTTTGGAGACAATAACGTGAAGGAATCGATTGCCTATGGTGGGGAAGACGGTAGTCCTAAGTTGCAGTCGACGATTTTGTTGTGGATTTAGGGTGAATGTCGTGGTTGGTTATCTTGGTGATGACACTATAGGCAGTGATGATGGTGTGTGGTTGGTGGATTGGATGAAGTAGTGATGCGATTGTTGGGGTGCGGTAAGGGGACAGTGTTGTGTGACTGATAATTTTAGATCTGATTTTTTTTTTTTTGTGGTGGTGGTGACTAATAACGTTGGCTGTGGTGCTGGTGAGTTAGTGGTGGTGGTCGAAGGGGATGGTGAGATGTTGGTGGCTATGAGTCTGTCAAGGTGGTGGTGGATCTGGCGTGACGATGTAATGGTGTTTTTCTGCAATGTGTTGATTTGTTTAAGATAGTGTTGCTGTCAAGAGGTGCTAGCGCTGGTTGTGACTTATAAAATTTTTGATTTGTGACCGTAAAATAATTTGTAACATATAACAAATTTCTGTTTGTGACCGAAATATAATACTTGACTAAGTAAATTGATAGATTTGTTATCAATGAATAAATTGTAACGTATAAATTTTTTATTTGTGAACGATAAACAAATTGTGACCTATAATTTTTTGAATTGTGATTATAAAATAATTTGTAACATATAAAATTTGTAATTTGTGACCAATGAATAATATACGACTTATTAATTTGATAGATTTGTGACCGATGAATAAATTGTGACGTATAAATTTTTGATTTGTGACCGATGAACAAATTGTGTCTTATAAATTTTTTGAATTTTGACCGTAAAATAATTTGTAACATAAAAATTGTGATTTGTGATCCATTATATGAAATTTGTGACCAAATTATATGAAATTGTGACCTTAATATATTAATTAATAATAAATATTTTTAATTAATTATTTTCTAAATAAAATTTAATAATATCTGATTTTTAAAGTTTTAAACCTTGTTTCTTAATATGGAAATGAGTCATATTTAATCTCTTATATATGAAAATTTCCCTTTTAACTTTGAAGGCTCTAACTTATAGTTTGTACATACCCATCCACCATTTTGAATATTCGAAACAAGGTTAAAATGATTGAAACAATGAAACAATCTTTTTTAGATATCCAATTTCATTATGATAGTATTATATTTTGAAATATCGTTGGATACTAACACATTCACTAGATTTCACAAGTTTTATCAAACTAGATGAAACGGTATTCCTTTGTGTTTCGATAGTATCATATTCGAGAATATCCAATTACACAATAGCAATCCAAACACTCTGTTTTTTGGTTAGGTTGTTACGTCTCGATTGATGAGGCTCCAAAAGAGGTCCACGTGACATCTAATTAGAAACCTAACAAAGGTCCACACTCAACATCCTCATCGTGATTGAACCGAAGTCATACGGTAAGGATGATGAAGTGGTAAACCGCCTCATTCATCATCAGGGACTTCTAAGAGCATCTCTGACCCACCTCATGGATTGAATTTAGGTGGCATTTATATAGAAAGATTTTTAATTTCACTACACCAAAAAATACCATTTGCAACATAAAATTTTATTTATAAATAAAATTTTAAAAACTCTGAAATTTGAAATTGGTAAAACTAAATACCTTAGTTATGAAATATCCCAAATAAATTTAAGGATAATGCCCAAAATCAAATGTTGGGCTAATAAAGTTACAAAAAAATTAATTTGACTGGATTAATTTGCTAATTTATTTAAAAAAATTTAAAAATTTTAATTAATTCAATATAAAAAATTAAAAAAACTTATTTAGATTCGATTCATCGATTATTGGTATAGAACCGAGAATCGACCCAAATCCATCGATTTTCAATTTGGATACCCGTTCGAGTATCTAACTTATGAAGAACCGCTCGATTCGGTTCCGATTCGATTCGATTCAGGTCTTTTGTCCGCCCTAAATATAACCTCCTTTAAGTAAAGTCACATATTACATATCATAGCAAATAGTATGTTTGGTAGATATTAAA
This sequence comes from Fraxinus ornus, assembly GCA_903798235.1. Taxonomy (NCBI): domain Eukaryota; kingdom Viridiplantae; phylum Streptophyta; class Magnoliopsida; order Lamiales; family Oleaceae; genus Fraxinus; species Fraxinus ornus. Next base: position 15,507 of record CAIGRF010269369.1, read on the forward strand.
ATCGAATTAATATTGAAAAATTAGTCGTTATTGTTGATTTTTATTATACGAATGAGATTCAATAACGAATATATTTTTAATTTTAATTGAATTAAAATTGGTACAAACAAGCTCAAAATCAATAAATTGAATTAAAATAAATTAAACCCTCGCCTCGCTTAAAACCCTAACCCCTCCGATTTAGAGAACGAGAGATACAGTGAGGGCACTGCAATTTTCGAATCTGCGAAAATGTCGATGTCTAAGAGTTCGAAAATGCTTCAATACATTAACTACCGGATGCGAGTCACAATCCAGGATGGCCGGCAACTCATCGGAAAATTCATGGCATTCGACCGCCACTTGAATCTAGTACTTGGCGATTGCGAGGAGTTTCGTAAACTTCCTCCGACTAAAGGCTCCAAGGAAGACCGGGAAGACCGCCGTACACTTGGCCTTGTACTCCTCCGCGGCGAGGAGGTGATTTCAATTACCGTTGAGGGTCCGCCTCCGCCGGATGAGTCGCGTGTTAAAGCTACTGGTGCTAATGCTGTTCCGGGACCCGGTATTGGCAGGGCAGCTGGCCGAGGTGTTCCTACTGGGCCGCTTGTTCAGGCCCAGCCGGGACTTGCTGGACCTGTGAGGGGTGTTGGTGGACCGGCTCCAGGGATGATGCAGCCCCAGATTTCACGCCCCCCAATTTCTTATCCTCAGCAGCCGCATCAGGTTCAGGCACCGGTTATGAGGCCTCCAGTAGTGCCACCTCCTGGAGGTTTCCCGCCTAGGCCTGGGATGCCTGGTATGCCGCCTCCTCCGCAGTTCAGGCCAGGAGGTCCTCCGCAATTTGCTCCACAGCAGTTTGGACAGAGGCCGATGGGCCCACCCCCACCGCAAATGATGAGAGGCCCTCCACCTCCTGGAATGCCGCCCAGACCTGGAATGCCTGGTGCTATGCCCCATGGACAGCAACCGCCTCGCCCAGGCATGCAAACTCCTCCGGGCGGACAGGTTCCTGTGTATGGTCCCCCCAGACCTGGGATGCCGCCACCGCCTAATGCTCCTCAACAGAATCAGCAGCAATAGTGATCGCAATTATTTTTGGTATGTAGTTATTATTTTTTTTTGAGTACGCAAGCCTATTGAATAATATAGTATATATGTTGCATTGTTGTTTGTTGGTTTGTGTTGAATTAGTTGATTTTATTCAGAAAACTTTGTGTAGAAAATACTATAGCTAGCAGATGCTATGACTTAAAATTATGTTGTTGTTTTTTTTTATGCAAGGACTTTGGAGTAATAAGAATGTTTAATTGCTCCTAGTTTTGCCAGCAATCCCTATTGCAATTAGTGAATAGTGAAACAAACTAGATTGTTCAATAAATTTGTATTATGCTACAGAAGTGCATTCAGAAGTGCTTTATTGATGTTTCTATTGTTAATATAGTTCTATATACACTTGCCTATTTTGCTTGTTTATGTTTTTACTGATTTCTTCGAAGATTATGGCACAGGAATGCAATGTTATGTAATGCATTATTTTTGTAAACGAATTCTTATACAAATTTAAATAGGAAACCCTTCTCTCCAATGACAACTACAACAAGCTAATTCTTACTCCGAGTAAACTTTTTTTGGTCATCCTCGTCATGAGAGGTCCAAGAAATTCAAATCTTTTATCCACTATGTTGGGTCATGTTAATTTTAGTTTGCCTGCCTTGTTAGAATACTCAACCAGGCGCATTGATCCTAAATATAAGAGCTTTATGTTAACAAAAGACGTGCTTCAGCCATTCAAATAACCCCTTAATTTATCATGAAGTGGTGCTACTTCCAAATGTTGGTAAGTGTCCATTTTCTTATATTAGTAGTTCTAGTATAGCTGCACATCCACGGTGATATTGTCATGTTTGTTGTGTTTATCTTAGGAAAATTTTGTTCTTCAGTGGCTTGATAGTTGATACCCAGTACTATTCACCTTCCCCCTCCAGAAAGGAAAAAAGCTAAAGGAAAAGTAAGAAGGATTAATTTAAGTGGGACTCATTTTTCTATCATTGGTGCTATTGATTATTTTGCTATTATTGATGCTATCGAGGTTGACATTTTAAACATATAAGCAATGGTGGAAACTTTGTCATGATGCTGGATTGTAAAAAGAACTTAGATCGTATTCATATCCTCCTCTACTGGTTGACAAATTTTTTTGTTGATTTCTATCACGTGTCTCTAGTGTTTGATCAGAAATTCATAAAAACTACGGAAAAAACACACAATGGATAATGTTTTCGAGTGGACTGGTCTTCTTTCTTTCACTGCATAATTTTGTGGGATTGCTTTTAGCAGCTTGTAATTTGATATAATTTTAATGCCTGATTATGTTGGAACTGGATCCACTTGTTGATTTATATATGATGATTTCATCACGTGGCAGGGATTACTCCAGTTTGGTGGATTGGTTGCCGTGAAGATTATCAAATGAAGAAACGTTCGCGGTGCATATGAATTTGCTATTAGTTTGTAGTAACGAGATGTTTTATCCATAATTAGGCTTTTCTTTGTGGTGTTGACTTCATAGTTTCACCAATAAATTATACTTATCCATGATGTTGCGTACATTTATGTCTTGCTGCATCCTCTTCTCCACTCCCTCTCTGCAATAGATGTTTTATTTAGTTTGGGGGTATGTCTTGGTTGGTTATCATAAATTGGTCAAATTCAGGAATAATGTTATCTTGCACCAGTCTATGTGACATTATGGAATATGTTCAATTAAAGGTGAAATTTATGATTCATTTAATTGTACTTTTCATGTAATGATACTTAGTGTCACCAAGACTGGTATTGTAATACTAATTGTACTAAATAGCGTTACTCTGAAATTAGGCATAAGCAATACTATGACCAACTAGTCGGTATAATTGTCGAGTTACAACTTTTTTTTATTTTTTTGATGTCATTTATGTGTTCCCACTAGTGAGTTGCAACATTCATTGAAGGGCATAGTGGAACTTTGTGTATTTGAGTCACATTATTTTGGAAGAATGTATTTTGGAACGGTAGATTAATGAAGAATGTGTGGTTGAAAAAGAAGGAAAAATTATTGATGTGATGTATAAAGTTATTTTATTGAAAAATGTGGTTAAAAATAAGTAGAAGAATGAAAATGAAAATTTCAATTAGTATCGAATTATTCCTTGAAGGCTATTGACAACACATATCTTTTAATTGCACGAAAGATTCATATCTTTAGTCATGATAACGTCTTTCAATTTTTTTATAGCATTTTTATCATTAAGAAAATTAAAATTCCGTTAAGAGATAGTAAAAGGACTAATTTGCCTCTCATAATTTTAAATAAGAAAAAAGAAAGAATAAATTGAACAATTATAAAATATTATTAAAAATAAAATGTATTAATTAATAAAGGGTTGAAAACAAGGAAAGAAAAAAGAACACGCGAGGAAAACTAAAATCTTCAAATGCAACATAGAGAGGATGACAAGAACCAGTTTGAATTGCACCATGTAATGTAATCAAATGCTTTTATCACTACTAGGTTTGATTTGTTCTTTTCGATTTCTATGTATTTTATTGTTTCATTAAAAATTTCTTGTTTGATTTGTTCTTTTCGATTTCTATGTATTTTATTGTTTCATTAAAAATTTCTTATTTTCTCATCTACATCAGCTCGGACGGGAAAGAAATTCAATAAACAAATTTGAACAAAAACAAAGTCATTTTATCAATAATTCTTTATCGGAGTAGGTTTTTCCAATATTTTTCAAAGCATTACAAAAAGTCGTTTTATAAGATATAAGAAAAAATGATCAATAAAACATAAACTGAAGATATTGAGTAGTTGTATTGGATTTATCCCTATTTGTTTACTATTATCTCAAATTCTCAATTTTTTTTTTTTCTCAAATTCAATTTTAACCACACGCTATCACAACTAAATATTTTGCACATAAATTCAAGTTTTTTTTCCTATTTTTTAATCATACATTCTCCAACAATTTACATGTTTGGTAACAATTAAAATCTAATTAAAATTGAAAATATGGCATTTATTGGGTCCCACCCGTCTAATAAAAGTCAACAATAACACTTAATTTTTTAATTTTAATCTGATTTTAATCTCTACCAAACAGACTCTAATAATGGTGGACAAATAGAAGAAAAACATGTAAAATGGTAATCACACAAACTTCGATTTGTTCACTTTTCAGCATAAAATGTTGCATAAATTCAATATATTCGAATAACTTATTCATTTTAGTGTGTGATTGATATTATTGAAGAAAGAATGTATTTTAAATAGTGATATGATGAGAAATATGTTGTTAAAAAGTAAGGAAAAATTATTGATGTGATGAAAAATATTATTTTATTAAAGAACGTGTGGTTAAATTTGAGTTATGAGATAATGTATTTTGAAACAATTTGTGTTGGAATAGGGGCTAAAATTTCAGAAAAATATACATTTTTATTAAAAATTTACCTATTTACTGCTCAAGTCCTCCTTTTTCAGACAAATGTACAAAATTTTATTCAGAACCCTCTCAAAACCCTAGGATTTTGAATCCCAAAACTCTCCCAGCGACGACTCCGGCGAAATGCCCGGCGTGACGTCAACTTCCAGCGACTCCGCCCTCTCCATTGTTCCCCATTCCTCCGACTCGCAAACCCCCAGAGTTTACCCTCTCCGGCACCATGGTCTCATTCCTCCACTTGCACGCGTTTCGATCTCTTGGGCTCGTGGCAACACGCTCCGCGTCTCGCTCATTCAGTCCGAAGCCGTTTCTAAGCAACAGACTGGCGGAGAAGTGGTAGAAGTGAAACTAAACAATATGGAAGGAGGGGAAGTCACCGACGCGCAGTGGCGAAGAATCGCATATGGGTCTGTCACTCCATTCGCGCTTCTACAGAGCCGGAAGAACTCAATGGACTCGTCGCACTACAGTAAAGACTGGTACTTGGTCCAAGATTTTTTGCCTTTTGAATTAAGGCAATGTGAATTGGGAATTTGATTTATCTTTGAATAATGGTGCAGCATTTACAGAATTTTAGATGACTAGAGAATAGTAAAATATCGGGTGCGAAGTTATAAAAGAAACAAAGTAGTGAAAATTTATTTTCATATGATCGTGGACCTATCTCTAAATTACCTTGACTTGGCCACGGGCCTGTGATTCTGAAAAAAAAAGGTGATACTAGTGATGATAATAATCATGTTTTGCTCAAATGACACCAGAAACACATCATGGAGCACAGCAAATGAGTAAAATTTAATCTCAATAGTTTGATATAAAGGGATTGAGAATGACGTTTATTGAGTCCAAGCTCATACTTAGAGACAGAGAGAGTGAGTTGTGATCTTCCATAAAAATGGGTATAAATAGGAATTAAGCAACTTATGACTTGAAGTAATTGTACACAGTTAGGATTGCAGGGATTTCATCTCTTTTATAGTTTTCTGCTAATTACCCCAAGGTTCTGGAAATTTGCTTCTTAAAGTTTGTTCAAGAAACATTACCTTAATGTGATTCACTCGCTTGTGACCCAAAATACTTTTCTATAAATTTTCTAAAAGAACTTTGCGAAAGAGAAAAATGGTGATACTTGTAAAGGTGACATTAATGTTCTGTAAAAATAACAGGTGGGAACATGTAATGGAGTACAGCAGGGAAATAAACTCTCTTCTTGCTAATTCGAAGTCATCTGGTAATGTGGTTATAGAAGATCCAAAGGCATTATTAAAGGTATATATCGATTTCTCAGTAGGTTTCTGTTTTGTGGCAGCGTATTTGATATTTAAGATTCATTATTTGACTGGTCCTTGTAAGTCAGAAAGAGGAGGAGCCAACCAGTTTAAAAGCTGCATGGGAGCTGATGGAAATATTTTATGCAGACAAGCAATCTGAGACTTGTATTCCTGAACGGTTGCTTGATTGGTTGGCTGTATGACTCTTCCACTTAGTCACTTATCTATTCTCAATGTTCTGGCATTCCTTTTTATTCTTGAGTAAATATACTTCTTCTGAATTAATGCATATTTTCTTCTACAGGATTATGATTGTCTGTTCTCTGGAACTCAGCCAACTGTACATGCAAAACTTGTTGATTTCCAAAAAGAACTTGTAACCTTACAGGTCTTGGCTTATCCTTAATCCTTACATTTGATGTCTTCAGTTTTCAACTTGGAGTTGGCTTTATGGTTTTGTGACTATAATTTACCTTTGAAACTTTGCTTACTGCAGTTGGTACCTTGACACATTTTTAAGCTTTTTAACTGAATGTTTATGCTAAAACTTTACTACTTTTCTCATTTTTTTGCCCACTAGGTAATCGAGAATGATCCTAAGTACTGGGAAGCAATGTCCTCAGCCTTAGCAGTTGGCTGGCTAGATATCGTGGTAAGGAATGATTTTTTTGCGTTATTCACTTCTATGTTAAAATGCTCCCATAATAGGCAAGTGGGCTGCTTCTTGAAAAACTATCTCACTATGAACCATTAATTTCAACTTACTACTGGCAGGTAAAACTGTTGCACTTGCATGGATCTTATCAGTTTGACCAGCTAGGAAACCGTGAGGTCAGGGAATGCTACCTATTTCTCATTACACAACTTCTACTGCTTGATCCAAATGGAATAACATGATTTTCTTGGCCACTGCGTTTTGTGGAACACTTTATGGGATCACCATATTGTTTATTATTTTGCAGATTTCTTTCCCTTCATCTTTTTAAATGAGTAGCTTTATGTGTAATGAAGATGGTGAAAAAACTAATCACCACAGATTGGAGACACTAGCAAGCTGAAGCCATCATTTTGAAAAATCTTTAATTTTTTGTTTGGAATGGAGAAATACCTATATTTTGTTTCCTTCTGAATTTTATAGATGAGCTTCATTGTTGTAGAGAGGGATGACTTGGCATATATTCTTTTCTATTCTCCTCATTACTTTGTACAAGATTGCACCTTTACACCACTATGAATCAATATCAAAATAGTGTTACTTTAAGAAGCACGGATGCTTGTAAACTTAGAGTGTGTTTGATGAATATTAATTTGGAAGAATGTATTTTAGAATAGTAGATTGATGGAGAATGTGTGGTTGAAAAAGAAGGAAAAGTTATTGATGTGATGGAAAATATTACTTTATTGAAGAATGTGTGATTGAAAATGAGTAGAAGAATGAGAATGAATGTGAATCCTGTCCTATTTCATTAATTTTGTTAAAAATTATTGAACTAAGGGTGTGTTTGACTCACATTATTTTGGAAGAAAATGTGTGGTTGAAAATGAGTAGAAGAATGAGAATGAGAATTTTAATGAGAATCAAACGGGGGCTTATAGCGTATCCATTTTCGATACGAATTCAAGTTTGGATATGCTTGAACACTCTCCTTTATGTACCAGATGTGTTTCTTAATTATTTTATATTTATTAAATTACTGATACGTGTCCAACACCTTAGGACATGTGAAGAAGAATTTTATTGGTTTTGAACTCTATTAATAGATAGCTATTGTGATTATCAATAATTTATTGAAAATACATAATATTTATTAATTAACAAAGAGCACCTACTCTTTTATGTGCTCCATGAGAAGGAATAAAATAACTCTACAATGAGTTAAAGAATTGATTTTCATTTATAGCAATCTGCTTCTTTTATCAAGTAAATTAAGTCTTTATTCAAAAGGAAAATCCAAAATGTAGGAAATTGTCGAAGACTCATTTGATACTCTTGAAGGTGTTGGGCTGCATGAGGTTGCTAGTTTGATTATCAGGTTCATGTTTGAACCCCAGTTTTTTGAAAAAAAATGCATTCTTAAATAGTATTTTGACATCATTTCAATCACACATTCTCCGATAAAATATTATTGCACGCAAACCCAAAAATTTTACTTATTTTTAATCACGCATTTCCCATTAATTTATTATTCAAAAATGCATTTTTTAACAAAAATGGGTCTCAAACAAGCCCTAGATGAGCTAGAGTTGGAGAATGTTATATTTTATGATAATGATTAATGAAGAAGCTGATGGTTGTGATGCTGAAGAAAATGAAGTTGGGACGATTAAGGATTAAGATGAAATGTTTTCTGTTCTGTTAGAAAGCTGTATCGACATATCCGTATTGTAACATATTTGAATCCGTGCTTCTTCAGTGTACCCATACTGGAAAGCAAAATACTTGTTCTGACTGATTTATTGTTTAACTGGTCTGTGAATAATCAAGATGAGTGATGAAGGCTAATTCAAAACAAGTTTCCACTCAAACAAGGAGTGTAATTTTCTTATCCTTCCGTGCTATTCACCTCCTCACAAGTTCAGAAGTCAGCATTGTTTTTCATTAATTTAACCACACCAGAAATACAAGTTGCAATTTCAACACATGCACTTCTGTGTGACAGAGAAGGTAAGGAAATCTCTCTTTACTTTATCAGTCAGTTTTTGATGGTGTAATCTGTGTGAGAGATAATGTGAGGAGATCTCTGTCTGCATTATCAGTCAATTTTTGATAGTGTAATATTATGTCATAATTCGAGACCTTATTAAGGAATTATTGGGGTACATTAAGAATTGGAAATGGAATTTGTAAGTATGAAAGCAATTCTAATCTTGATTTCATTCAGTGTCAACCATTAGTTATGTAAGTTAGCAAAGTGTGTTTGACGATGATACGAAGTACAATTTGAAATCTTCTGCTTCTATCTTAAACAGACAGAAAATGGACTTGTAGAAGCAGTTGCTGTTCTTATATCACAAATGCCACGCATGCGGCGTGATCTACCATCAGGAAAATTAGGTGAATGTTACCAGACCAAGCCTGAGTTTATGAAGGTAATTTAGAGACTGGATTTTTTTATCTAGTTTGACCACTCCATTCTGTTCCTTGATGCATTTTTATGTATCAGGCATGGGAGAAGTGGAGATCACAAATTACTAAATTGGACTGCAGCTCATTCTGGCTTCAATGTGATCACCATCAGACTCGGGAAGGACTGAAAAATATGCTTCAGATCATGCTGGGAAACACTAGCATTCTGTCCAATGTGACGTATCATTGGATAGAGCTTTATGTATCTCACTTTCTGTACATCAGGCCTTTCACTGTGGTCAGTGTCAATTTTGTTCTTATACAAGACTCAAGTTATTTCAGATCATTTATAAGTTGTATTCGGTGCCCCGTTGAAAAATGAAGGGTAAAAAGTATTATGATATGTATCTCAATATTCCTGATACGTGGACACCGAATATTTTGTTATGATACAGGGTTTAGAAAACATGTGCAACTTAGCTCAGAAATGCATGCATTTGAAACCAATTTCCAATCACCACAAGTTGATGGGACTCATAATTGGGATTCTAGGAGAAAATATTGAGGTGGGTGACGTGAAAGTTACAATAGCATTTCTTAATTGGTTGGCTTTTATAGAGTCAAAAATCATTTGACTAATCTTAATGATTCAGGTTGTTCTAGCTGAATGCTCTAGATCATTTGACCCCTGGTGAGACAATGTTTCAGCTTTACTTTTTTATGTAATCATTATTGGTCTGTCTGTTTCTTCTACGAAAATTAATTATTAAGAAATCGTTATGGTCATTGTTGAATGGATGCATTTTATACCCTTGTATATGACCGGTAAATTGTTATAGATCAGATGCAGATCAGGCAACAAAAATGGTTCCATATTAAACATAATCTGATGTTAATCTTTTGAATAGGATGATAACACATGCTATAGAGCTGCTGACAGCTGGGAGCACTCAAGCAGAAATACTTCTACATGAAGAGCAGTCTAAACTGGGAGGAATCGGCATAGAAGAGCTACAAAGACTTGTCTATGCTCAAGTTCTATCTTCTCATGCAATGACGTGGAACGTAAGTGTATGGAATGTGTTCTTATGTGCCTGGGTATATCTGTCTCCTAGTTGTTTGATTTCCTGGATCAATGAGTATACATAGATCAAAGTTAATGATACACTTTCACATCCAATTAGCCCTTTCACGGTCCAGTCATCATTAACTGACAGTGCACAAGGTTTACAAGGGTGGTATTGTGCTGGATATGTGGATTGTAGAGGTGCCAGTTGTATGCAAGTTTCCCTTTTCCAATTGTAAAATGTTTTGCATATTGTGTCTCTATGACTTATTGAATTTTCACTCTTATTCTTCAGTCCCTTGAATTTTCGTTGTAATGTAGTCCAAGCTACAAAGTTGGGTATAATTCGTAGATGTGAGACTCTTTTCAGAATTTATGCTAGTGAAGATTGTAGACATTCTTTCAGAGTTATCTTTTATGCATGACTACTTTATTTGAATGCTTGGCATTGGTGCTCCGTGGACTAATTAGTTCTCTCTCTCTCTCTTTTTTTTCAAAAATAGTTGTATAGCTGTTATTCAAAAATTTAGACAATGCCTTATTGTCTCCTGCTGCTGCTGATTCCTCTTTGGCATATTGGTGGTTTTGATTTTGGTTTTGGTTTCTATTTGCTATTCTACATATTTGCCTTGCTAAAATTTATAACGATTTCCTAATTATTTCGGTCATACAGATTGCCCCTATATATTTGACATCGTGCATGAAACAAGGTATGGGCTTGTTGGAGAACTTATTGTACAGGCAGCCTGTGCAAAATCATCAAGTGCTTCTAAAGGTATTTTAGCTACTTTCTGTTTAATTTTTCTATTCTCTTATTTACTGTGATTGTTTTTCAGTTTTCCCTTTTCTATTTATAATTGACGGCATCTGCTTTTGTGAAATACTTTCTACTTCTACTGATCAGATTTGCTTCTTCTTCTTTTTTTTTTTCCTAAGCAGAGCATAGAGATATGTCGTCTCAATGAGCTCGGCATTGTGAGTTCCAATATGATGAAGGTATGTTAACTACCGTTCAGGCTTTGTAAAAAATTGTATATCATGTGCTATAAACAGTTTCTCATATATTTTCGAGTACTTGTTTCCTCAAATTATATTTCTATTCAGTTTTGACTTTTTGTAGATAAAAAAGATGTTTGACATTGTGATGGCATCAATCTAGCAATATGCAATTCATTGTGCTTCTATTTTCTTTGTTTAGAATGTACTTTCTGATTGAGCAGATTTATGGAGTACATAAATGGAAACATGGCCAGAAAGGTTCCGCTGTATTCTGGCTTCAGCAGGCTCAAGATGAAGTTCGGTTGAACCGAATTGCCAATCAATTATTTGATTTTGTAGGGAAGTCAGTTTCTGATGAAAGTTTCAAGGTAATCAATAGTTAAACTTTCAACTAGTATCCTGGTCATGGTCCATATGATGCTTCTTTTTTTTTTTTTTTTTTTTTTTTAAGAAAAATTTTCAGTATATGAAAAATTGTTACAAGCATATAAAATTTCTCACTCACCCAAATCCTCAAGTATCTTTGAAAAAATATCACCTAAGCTTTACCACACCTATAATATTCAACTCTTTCTACAAACCACAGAGAGAACAAGAAAAGTTTAAGACAGAGACTTACAATCTTTCCTCTCTGCTCCCTGATCGCATACAACAAGAGAAAACATCATATATTTATTTATTTTCTCAATTATTAACCTAATTTGTTCCAAGGTCTGGGCTGCCTTGTCATATGCTTGTGGTTATGGCACAAATAAGATTGTTGAAATCCATTAATTCTGTGATACTACATGTTTTACCACTTGCATTATCTGAAGCGAGAACATAAAGTGTCCCAAGAACCTAGGAGCATTGTCTTTAGGAATATCTTTGTTTGCATCGCCTGGGAATATGTCTCTATTTATGTAAAACTAGTGTTCAATGATATTCTTGGTGGGCAAGCTAGTGTTGGTACAGGACAGTGGCTTGGTTTGTGACTCTGTGTATTTTTATTTAAATATCATTGAATTACGTTGGTTTTCATTATTGAGGAATGAGGCCTATTTCTTCTATTCCTCTGTAGTCTCTGAGCAAAGAAATTGAATGTAAAAGTCAATCTAGAGTAAGCGAATCCAACTGCTTGACATTTTTCTTTGCGTATCTGTATTTGTGAGCTTCCTTTTATCCTTTATTTTTCTTCCTGCAGCAATGGGAGGGACTGATTGAATTGCTGGGGACGGAGTCAAGTACAGCTGGCAGTCTTAAGTTTTTGAATATGTACTTAATCATTCCTTCAACGATGAAACCATATGTCTATAAATGGTATTTAATTCTCTACACATCATTCTCAATGTTGCTTGGTGGTTTACAGTTACAGGGATTTCAAAAGATCTCTTCTGCAAGTACATGGGGAAACCACCACTGATGCTGCTGGGAAAGCTGTGGAATCCCTAGTATCAGTATGTTTTAACACATCCTATAATACCAATTTCAAGCTAGAATGCTCGCCTAGAATCTAATAACGTGTCACTGTACTCTTACTAGTGTTTTTTGTCCACATAAGGGTTTGACTCAATTTCTTTCTGAAAGAGCGAGCTTGTTGTCCTTCATTTTGATCTAAATAGTGGTTTATAGGACAGGCTTGTTTATGTTCTAAATGGGGAGCACATGGGAAAAGTCTGTTTATATAGAGAAGTCATGCAGCCACTCGTTTATATAGGACAAGTTTGTTCGATTGTATTTTCTGATCATCTGACGATTACTTTTCTTATAATTTTTGCAGCTCATGAAGAACCCTTCCACCCCTCAGCGGTTTTGGCTGCCTCTATTATACGATTCAGTGAGTTATTCCTATCATTGAATTCTGTAAATATTGATTTTCTTCATCTGGCTGCTCGTACATTTTATGATTATATTACTCACCCTTCTCTCCTAGTACCATGCGTATAATAGATAAATCTAATGTAAGATGTGTGGAATAACTTCGGTTTAGCTTCTTTCAAACATCAAGGCAAATTCCTTCTCTTATCTCTATTATTTGAACTTCCAAGTTTACATCTTCGCATATTCGAGTTCAACAGATGTTTGCACATGATAATTCTGCTCATTACTTGATTATTCTCCCCTTAGTCGAGGAATTTCTAGCACATACACATGATACTTGTGTTGAACTTTATCTTGTGCCATGCAGTTGAAATTGTTAAACTGGCAGGGGCGCCCTTTGCTCAACGTCGCTCAAACTCATCTTTTGTTGAATAAACTGCAAGAGTTGTCAATTGCAAAATTGAAGCCAGACTTCATTAATGCTGACTTACCACCCGAGGCCTTGAATTCTGTCAGACTGGCTCTTGCGACTAATTTAGGGCGTGCTATCCTCGAGGAATAATGCTCTTTCCTGACCTCATATCCTTCAATGCAGAAGGCCTCAAGTGATATTAATTTTAATCTTCCACACCATTCACTTACAACGGTATAGAGAATTTCACCTGCTTCCCCGTAGTGTGGTGGGTATTGAGGCAAATTATGAACGGGAGTGTATTTGTTGTACAGTAAAAACGTCAGCTTATTGTATTTGGATTTCTGGATATGTAATGGGTTCTGTAACTTGCAAACAGAGATTGTATAACAAAGTTGACTCGAAGAGACATTAAGCATACTTGTTTTTCTACTCATGCCGCGTTTCTTAAAAATTGGAGCCAGAGCATATCGTATACATGCATGCAGGGGCGGACGCAGACGTTCAAAGTTGGAGGGCACAATCGAACTTGAAAAGAAGTTGAGAAAATTTTTACAATAAAAATATTTACATCCAAAAAAAAAAATCATATACCATGTAATTTTGTATCTTAAAATTTACATGAGATGTGACTTTTTCGAATGTAACATTTCGAAAATGTTGACGTCATATTCCATATAAAATGATGAAAATTACATTGCAAAAATAATAATTGTGCATGAAATAATTGATTTTTTTTTTTAAAAAAAATGCGAGTTAGACGTCTTTATTAAGACTCGCGTTTAATATATTTTTAACTATTTTCGATATTTGTTTGGACTATTCGATATGCCCATAATGTAGTTCTCGAAATAAGTTTTGAGATGACAAAAGCAATTTGTAGATTCGATTAACATATGATTGTCAGAGAGTTTTTAAAATTAGCATGTTATCGAAATTCAAATTTATTGTGATTTTACCCATATTTAGTGGAGATTAAAATCAAATTTTTAGTAAATTTTGATAGAAGTTAAACAATTATAGATTCCATGAAATATTTTATTCAAATTAATTGTTAAGCTTGACTAAAATTA
>CAIGRF010269373.1:9508-24674 GCA_903798235.1 Fraxinus ornus
TTCTTCTACACTGCCTTGCTTCCCATTTGTTATTGTTGGATAGATCTTCTCGAGACCTTTCCAACGACATAAAGATCATTAAAATTAACCTCGAATTTAAGCAGTTATGGCCTTCCGAACTTTGGACAAGAACTTGGAAAAACTGCTTCATTTTAAAAATAATGAACGGTGTATTTTTATGGCCATTTTCACTCTCGTTCAAATCTGTTCTTATCCCTAACATAACCTTAAAAATTGATGATGTAAAATCTGACATCACATAAATTTAGAATGTCAAAATTGATCAAACTGAGAGATTTAAAAAAAAAATGACGTCGAATAATCAACGTGTGTAGTGCATGCGCTGAGAAAACGTGTGGTGGGACGCTTGATGCGCCCCACCCCTTTTTTATTGTTAAAAAGGGAAAATTGGGAAAATTTAAGGGGTCGTTCTCTTTGTGTTTCAGTTTTGTGTTTTGAATTTTGAATTCATTTTGTATTTTGTGTTTTGAGAGTCCATTTTGAGATTTTGTAGAATATAAACTCAAAACTAATTATCCAATATAATAATTTAAATCATTCACACTATTGGCAACTTCGTCTGAAAATTTATGTAGTTTAATATATATTATGGATTAAATTTATGGAGGAACAACTTTTACCATTCATTTTATAAAAACCAATCAAACTTGTAAATAAAATAATAAACAATTTACGACATCATAAATATGATATTGATGGTTATATATGCTAGCTAAGTAATAATTGTACATTAATGATGATCTAAGGGTGAATGTCATAAGATAAGTTAAAATAGAACCCATTGCACAAATTATTTAAAATATTTACATTATAGACAAATATATTCTCTGTAATTATGTATTTTATTACTAAAACATTTAAAGATTGAAATTATTGATTCAATTATGGTTTTAAACAATTTAATAGAAAAAGTTGCAAAATTAAAAACAGTAAACAAATCAATAAGTTTCAAATGTTAAATAATAATAGTATATTAACGATTTAAGGACAGATACTATAAGATAATTAAAATAACAATTTGGTCATATAACTTATCGTTTATCTCATGATTGAAATCATTGTATTAAATCTACTAACAGCTTCAAAATTATAATACAAAAATTAATTTCTACTTATCCAATGTAAAAAAAAAAACATTCACAATTTGCTCCAATTTTCTACAATTAATGGTCAAATATATTATTTCTTCACTCATGAAATACACACCCCAAAACTTATTCTTTTAACCTTTTTTTTTTTTTTGGCACCAAGATTGAATTTATATATTAATCATTACCATCTTTAGCTTGTATAAATCTCACTAATTGTAAGTGAATATTTCAACAAATAAGGATTCTCTTAATTTTGATTGCTTCAGCCTCTAAGAGTTAACTAGGTTAATAATTGTTAGATGTCTCATTCTCTCAAATAAGTGTTTCGGGGTTTAATCAATAAATGTAGTCTGTCTTCTGTTTCATGTATCTACTTTTTATATTTGTTGTTTGTATTCTTTTTCATGCCCTATCTTTATCCCTTTGAGTTTCTTTTTGGGATATTCAATAGTTGTCCTTATTGAGATCTTTTATATGGTAGCTTTCACTCATATAACATGGTAGCTTTTTCCCTTTTTATGTAATGATTAGTGCAATGTCACATATTAAATACACATTCTAAAAAACCATCATCTAACTTAAGATTTTCACCTATTTTTCATTCTGTTGATATTAGACAATCAACACAAGAATTTGCACACACGAAATCTCCATTCATCCCAATATCTTCCTACATTAGTTTAATCACCCTCAAACTATACTAAATTTAGCTTAATGATATATAATATAATAGTTTTCAGGTTTAGTAACTAAGTCCAACTATTTCAACCTATCTAGTATGAATCAACTCATTCGTTTACGATTCAAAACTTAATTCACGTGGTCAATTAATATCAATGAATAAGTAAAAAATTATCTAAGCGCATGCATAATTAATAAACTAACACATAATTCTAAATATATAAATTATTTCTGGAAAGGCTAACTAATTTACACAAGAAAGCAAATTAAAAAGAAACTAGAAAGAAAATCTTTTTGATTTTTTTCGCATATAATAATGCAATAAAATTTAATACAAGCACACAATATCCAATAAAAACTCAATGTTTTCTCTACTCCTAAACTTAAATAATAGATTGTCCTCAATGTATACAACTATTATCAATTGAGTAAAATAAAAGGGCAAAGAAGAGGATTAGGTATTCCTTGAAAGAGGCTGACTTGGAACGAAATCGTTGGAGCTAGATAATCTACTTGGTTTCATCATTTTCTTCGATATGAATGACTGGTTCACAATCTAAATCTATGGACAATGACAAGTTTTCCTATCAACTTTATCAAGTGGATTATATTCCCACGTTCTAAATCCATTCCAGTATATGCTATCTCCCACTCACATGTTGCTATCATTCAACTAGCCTTCTCGTTCAATAGGTTAGGACCATCTCGGCAGGTATGATGTCCTTGTCCCAATTGACAGGTACGTAATCCCCATCAAGCATGTAACCTTCACTAGATTTGTCAAGTGCTTGTTTTCTTCATCTTAGATATTGTATGAACCACTAAAGCTTTAACTTAAAGAAGTTAGTGCATGTATATAAGCATTGCCAGTGTAATGCGTTCCATAACAAAGCTCACACTAGATGTCTCCTACAAGTATATCTTTATCGTTCATGTCGAAATTAATTATTTCAAAAGTTTTGCTACTTTCCTAGCATCAGAATCCTGCGTACATTGCTGAATAGTACTTGGAATGAACACCAAGTACAAAAGAAATCAAGATTGTGGTGGGTAGCCAAAAATAACAAACTACAAATAAATAACAATACAAATTTCAAATCCAATTATGAATCAATAAATTAAGTTTAAAACTTTACTCACCGACAACAATACCAAAAACTTGATTGGAAAAATCGCAAGAATACGAGATATTTGACAAGTAATAGATTTAGTCAGTTGAGAGATCGTGCCATGAGGAATAAACTTAAATTGAATTTTATTAATTCGTCATCAAATTTGAATGTAGGTGACCTAAATGATAGATTGATTGTTTCTAAATTATAAACTAAACTATGATATGTATTTGTTGTAACTTCGAATCCACCTATTTTTATTCTATTTCCAATTCTCATTTACGTAATATAGTTTCATTCATGCATCTTCGACAATCGAAAACCTATTGTATTCGACTTTCTTTTCCAAGATAAGTAAGTTCTATTTTAGACACGACCCATTCCTATTTCTAGTATGAATTCACATGAATAGAACACATGATTACAAAATTATCTAGGTGATTGCACACGGAATATATGTTAATCATAACATATATTGCTCGTGTATTAATTATGCAAGATTCTATTTAATTTTGAATCTTCCAATACTACAACAAGTAACTACTGAGGCACCAACTTCGACGACACATATTAGTTCTCCTTCTTTAGGAACACATACAGAGGGTACTCAATCATTATAGAGATCAGGATCCGCTTTACAGATCAGTACAGGGACAAATGATATAGAGGTACCACCATTTATTCATTCAGTTGCTGAGCCTACTCCATATGCTCCTATTGAGGTACTTACTTCTCCTATTATCACTACCATAGCTCCTATTCCCACCCCTATTATTGAGACAGCTCCTAAGCCAACACAGATCAATTCTCCACCGTTGAAGACACGTACAGATAGTACCGAGTCAGCACAAGGATCAGGTACAGGGACAGTTCATACAGCTATTGTACATGGACTGTTGGCTGAAACCAGCTCAGAACGGCATAGTATCAAGCATATGTTGATTGATCACTTTAGGAAGGACCACATCATGAAGGTTGGATCCACCATGAGACTTGTCATTGACAACTTGGTTATGAAGCTCTTTGGTGAGAAACCTTCAACGAGTAAGACTCCTACTCATACACCTTCACCTAGTCCTTCCTTCATGAATCCTACCTAGGATATGGTGAAAGAACATATACAGAGAGACATGGATGGCATGGGACTTGGAGACTGTGCACAAAACCTAGAGGACGACGTACCTACAGTCACCAGGTCACTCTCACATGCTTCAGATGTTGCGGCACAGAGCACCATGAGATCAGATGCACCTGCTTTTCGCCCGACATTCAGTACATCATCACTCGGACAGCTTTATTCACCTACGTGGGTCCCCTCTCGCAGGCGAGACCCCTTTCCAGTGAGCGAGCCCGACTACACAGACTACTACGACCCGAAAATGTTTCAGAGCAGACGCATGACCCGATCGATGTCCATGTACTACCACCTGAAGATTTACCCTCGGGAGTACCCGTGATCATTTTTCACTAGTTCTTGTTCACTTTTGATTTACTGTTACTTGCATTTCATTTTTAAGACACCTTTAGCATTTTTCACTTGCTTGAGGTCAAGTATATGCCCCCCTCCTTTCATGTATTTCTTTTTATTATGAAATAAAATAGCCACACTAGTGGTCTTTGCTTAAAAAAAAAGAACAAGTAACTAATTGTTTTAATGATTTGCAATCATTTAAATAATACAACGAACAACAAGATTAATCAAGAAATGCAAGAATTAACTAAACTATATGTCTTTTAAAGATAAATAAATAAATAAAGAAGAAGATCAAGTAAAAATGTAATTTTTTGATCTTAATAGATTAAGTTTATGAAAGTTATGAATAAGTTACTTATTTTGAGGGTATTGGTGACATGTTAATACAACAGAGGCTGATGTTGTGGAAGATGAGCAAAGTGGTGGAGAGTTTGTTGTGATTTTCTGATGAAAATTCTAAACCTTGTGATGAATGAGTCCTTGACTCGGCTTATACTTTTCATATGCGTCCTATCAGGGATTGATTTTCTACATATGAAGGAGTTTCGAGAGGTGCTGTGATTATGGGAAGCAACACACCTTGTAAAATTGTCGGAGTTGGTAGAGTCAGAATAAGAATGTTCGATGGGGTTGTCAGAACATTTATAGATGTTAGATATGTTCTAGAACTGAAGCAGAATCTCATATCTTTGAGTGCACTTGACTCAAAGAGCTACAGATACATCGATGAATGCGGAGTTTTAAAGGTGAATAAAGGTGCTCTTGTTGTCATGAAGGAGCATAAAAACTCTACACAATTGTACGGTTTCACAGTGATTGGGGATGCAACAGTTTCTACTTCTTCTTTGACAGATGATGAAGTTACAAAATGTTGACATATGAGGCTCGGGCATATGAGTGAGAATGAGATATCAGAGTTGAGTAGAAGGGAGCTTCTTGATGGGGCAAAAGACCATCAAAAATAGAGTTTTATGAGTATTGCTTCTTTGTGAAACAAAAGAAAGTCAGATTTATTAAAGGAAGACACAACACGAAGGGAACACTTGGATATATCCATTCAAATCTTTGAGGATCAGCTGAGGTAACATCTAAAGGTGGTTATTATTACTTGTTGTCAGTAATTGATAACTTCTCTAGTAAAGTTTGGGTATTCTTCTTGAAGCAGAAAAGTAATGTGTTTGGGACCTTCAAGGAGTGGAACACATTGGTAGAGAAGCAGATCGGAAAGCAAGTGAAATGTCTACGCGCTAATAATGGGTTGGAATTTTGCTCAGGTGAATTCAATAGCCTTTGTAGGGCTGAAGGCACCTTAAGACACTTGACAGTACATGGAACTCCTCAATAAAATGATGTGGTAGCACGGATGAACAGAACCTTGATGGAAAATGTTCATTGTATGCTTTCATATTTCGGGTTGTCTAAGTCTTTTTTGGACTGAAGTTGCTACTACAGTTTGCTTTCTAATTAATCACTCAACCTCAGTTGCCATTGACAAAAAGACACCAAGAGAGGTATGGTCTAGTAAACCTTCTTGCTATTCTGATTTGAAAATTTTTGGGTCTTCGACTTATGCTGATGTGGATAATAGGAAGTTGGAGCATAGGTCTAGAAAGTGCATCTTTATTGGGTATAAATCAGGTACGAAGGGGTATAAGTTGTGGTGTTCAGATACTAGAAATATGGTTGTTAGTAGGAATGTAGTATTTGATGAAGTTGCTATAGTTCTTGGTTCATCTCTTGAAGATTCTGATAAAATCGAGGAGCAGAATTATTCAACTCAGATGGAGTTGGAAATTGGTTCAAAGGAACAATCAGAGGTTCCAGAACATTCTACTACAGATCAGTCCAGTTCGGGGTTGACATAAATTAATATCTTGCCTACTTTGCCTACACCACCAGTACGACAGTATTCAATAGCTAAGGACAGACCTCGTAGACATATTAGACCTCCACACAAGTATGGGAAAACAGATTTGGTAGCTTATACATTGAGTATGGTGAAAGATATTGATTCCATCGAGGAGCCTGCTACATATTTAGAGGCACCTAGTTGTAGTGATTCTAGTAAATGGATGATTGCTATACAGAAGGAGATGGAGTCATTGAACAAAAATAACACTTGAGACTTGGTGAAATACCTAAAGGTAAAAAGATGGTTCATTGTAAATGGGTGTTCAAAAGAAAGGAAGACACGTCAGGGATTGAAGATGCTAGATTGGTAGCAAAAGGCTACAGTCGATTACGGGTGTTGATTTTACATATGTATCGTTACGGGCATGAGTCAGGTTCGCCACCTCACCTGTCGCATGTCAGCGGGGGTAGTTCGCACTGCGCCACGTGGCAGCCGAGGTGATTATGCATGAGCACAAGCCGAAGCGATTACATGGGACGAACTTGACAGATGCTAGCAAAGGAACCAAACTCATCCGCGATACACCGCAGATGCAAAGGCCCATACTCCGCTTCTACAAATTCCACTCCTGCCTCACCTCGTCCCAACGAAGATCTCTCATACAAAGATCATCCCAAAGTTAAATCCCTGACTGATGGGACGTGTGGCAGGATCCAAACAGTCAAATTCAGCTGCTGTTGTCAGAAACATTCAATACCAGCCAACCTATGGAAAGACAGATTGACACCTAGGATGGGACAAGCCTTGAGGATCTCATAATGCGTGTCTCCTTATCCGACGGCTCTCCTATTCCCATCCTTGGTATAAATACACCCTACTTTTGCCCGAAAAAAGATTTTGAATCCCACTCTCTCCAACAGGCATAACAAACTAGAGTAATATCTCTCTCTCCCACACATTAGCACCTTAATCACAGCATATCTCTCTCTCAACCATTTTTCTGCGAGTGTTCCACTGTCAGTGAACTACTTTTCCAGTTAAACATAAACTGACTTGACCGTCGGAGTGCTCGCGGTCACTCCCAACCCCTCCAGGAAAGCCACGAGTGGCTGACGCTGTACTGCGTGTGCAGGGAAGAGCTGACTTGAAGGCTTTTTCTGTTGGCCACGTTAGAGCCATTTTTCGAGGTCAACATATATTTTCACCAGTTGTGAAGTATAGTTCTATTCGAGCTTTACTTGGAGTGGTGGCTAAGAATGATTTGAAGTTTGAGCAAATGGATGTCAAGACAACATTTTTAAATAGAGAACTTGAGGAGAGCATCTACATGTAATAACCAGTGGGATTCATAGCTTCAGAAAAGAAAGACTGTGTGTGCTTATTGAAGAAATTCTTGTATGAATTGAAGTAGTCACCAAGGCAATCGTATAAAAGGTTTGATTCATTCATGACTAATGTTTTTAATAGATGTAATTATGATAGTTGTGTGTACTTCAGAAAGGAAAGTGGTGGATCAACTACATATTTGTTATTATAAGTTGATAATATGCTCATAGCAGTAAAGGATAAAGTAGATGTCAGAAAAATAAAATTACAACTCAATAAAGATTTTGACATGAAGGGATTGGGTACAACAAAGAAGATACTTGGAATGGAGATCTTGAGGGATAGAAATGTTGGCAGATTGTATTTTGAGTTAGAAAGGTTACATTGAGAAGGTGCTTGAAAGATTTAATATGTGAAAGTTAAGGTTGTTAGCACTTCATTGGCTACCCATTTCAAACTATCATCTAACTTGTGTGTACAGTCAGATGAAGACATTGATTATATGTCTTGGGTTCTTTACTCCAGTGCAGTTGGTTTGCTCATGTACACTATGATTTGTACATGACCTGATTTGGCACATGTAGTTAGTGCAATTAGCAGATACATGACTAATTCTGGTTAAGGAATATTGGAAAGCAGTGCAATGGATCTTCAGATACTTAAGGAGCTCTTCAAATACTTGTTTGCATTTTGGTAGAAATTCAGACTGAGTCATCGATTATGTGGATTCAGATTATGCAAGGATCTTGATAAGAAGAGATCACTTACAGGGTATGTGTTTACCCTTGGACGCTGTGCTATCAGCTGGAAAGCTACTTTGTAAAACACAGTAGCTTTGTCTATATAACACCTCGAAAATTTACAGAACAAAATTATTAATTTCATCTACTACATTTCATATTTTGAAAGTTGGTGGACTAGAGTAACGTATATTAAATTCAATTTTATTTGTGCCAAATATTTAAATATTGACAGAGTAATGATATATATATCAATATTGGACTTGTTAGATATCTCGTAATTAATCATACATATTATGTTCAAGAAAATCTAATTCGGATAAGCGAGACCCAAGTTATCAGAGTCGAAAAATATTGTTCGAAATTGTAATTTAGTTAAATTGATTAGTGAATTAATATAAGGGGTGACGATGATACGTGTATTGGTGGTTATTAATTCGTTTCTTTCATATAAGGATTTAAAAAGAAAAATAATAATAAAATATGAGTCAAACACGTGTGCTAAATTGATGGAAGTTGTCAATTATTTCTTTACTTTTTCATTGCTTTGATCTTGGGAAATTGATGGGAGTTGTCAATTAGGTTTAGTTTAATATTTTTTNGTTGTGTGTACTTCAGAAAGGAAAGTGGTGGATCAACTACATATTTGTTATTATAAGTTGATAATATGCTCATAGCAGTAAAGGATAAAGTAGATGTCAGAAAAATAAAATTACAACTCAATAAAGATTTTGACATGAAGGGATTGGGTACAACAAAGAAGATACTTGGAATGGAGATCTTGAGGGATAGAAATGTTGGCAGATTGTATTTTGAGTTAGAAAGGTTACATTGAGAAGGTGCTTGAAAGATTTAATATGTGAAAGTTAAGGTTGTTAGCACTTCATTGGCTACCCATTTCAAACTATCATCTAACTTGTGTGTACAGTCAGATGAAGACATTGATTATATGTCTTGGGTTCTTTACTCCAGTGCAGTTGGTTTGCTCATGTACACTATGATTTGTACATGACCTGATTTGGCACATGTAGTTAGTGCAATTAGCAGATACATGACTAATTCTGGTTAAGGAATATTGGAAAGCAGTGCAATGGATCTTCAGATACTTAAGGAGCTCTTCAAATACTTGTTTGCATTTTGGTAGAAATTCAGACTGAGTCATCGATTATGTGGATTCAGATTATGCAAGGATCTTGATAAGAAGAGATCACTTACAGGGTATGTGTTTACCCTTGGACGCTGTGCTATCAGCTGGAAAGCTACTTTGTAAAACACAGTAGCTTTGTCTATATAACACCTCGAAAATTTACAGAACAAAATTATTAATTTCATCTACTACATTTCATATTTTGAAAGTTGGTGGACTAGAGTAACGTATATTAAATTCAATTTTATTTGTGCCAAATATTTAAATATTGACAGAGTAATGATATATATATCAATATTGGACTTGTTAGATATCTCGTAATTAATCATACATATTATGTTCAAGAAAATCTAATTCGGATAAGCGAGACCCAAGTTATCAGAGTCGAAAAATATTGTTCGAAATTGTAATTTAGTTAAATTGATTAGTGAATTAATATAAGGGGTGACGATGATACGTGTATTGGTGGTTATTAATTCGTTTCTTTTATATAAGGATTTAAAAAGAAAAATAATAATAATATATGAGTCAAACACGTGTGCTAAATTGATGGAAGTTGTCAATTATTTCTTTACTTTTTCATTGCTTTGATCTTGGGAAATTGATGGGAGTTGTCAATTAGGTTTAGTTTAATATTTTTTTTTATTTGTCTTGATTTTAGGAATGGATAGGGATGTTTTTTCCATGTGTAGATTGATAGGAAAGAAAATGATTTTAAGGATTTAAATAGGCTAATATTATAGGTAAAACGTGTCTTATAATTAACACCATTACACCTAATTAGGTGCCATTAGATTTAAGGACTCAGCCCATATATATACAGCTTTTGCATTGGGTTTGGGCACCACGTTGAAGCAGAATCAATCCTAAATCCATAAGGTATCCAAAATTTTGTTTTGTGTTTGGCAAACATTAGTTAACTCATGTTTTATTATAGAATATAATTTCAACATTTTTCTTGGCACATAGACACGACAACAGCGAAACGGTTTTAGGAACGTGAATTTTTTAATTTCTTCCAACAATTCTATTTTCATACAAGGTATGATACTATGTGCAAGTTGAAATCCTTGCAATGTTATAATTTATTTCTATGTAATTTATTTCATAAAATGCTAGTTGACATGCGGGTCTCAACGAAATGAAATGAAATGTGAGATCTCCTTCGGGTTTTCTCAGTATGTTGCAATAAATTGTGTTAGAGCATTCAATTAATCTCCAATTGCTATTGATCAAATGATCACTTGCAACGTGTTTGCATGTGTTGCGGGTTTCAATGTTGCCGTAGACCATAACGATACCGCAACGTTTATAAAACGTTGCAAAAGACAAAATTAAACGTTGCCGTTTAGTTTTTGCAATGTTTAAAACCGTTGCAGAAAGTCATTTGCAACATTTATTAAACGTTGCAAAAACTTTATTTGGCAACTGTTGAAAAACGTTGCAAATGACTTTCCGTAACGTTTCCATGAGTGTTGTCAACAACGTTTTTTAAGTGTTGTCGTTACTTTCATTCTGGACTTTTTGCAACGTTTTTTAAATGACGCCGTTATTCTACAACGTTTTTTAAGTGTCGCCGTTACTCTTCTGCAACGTTTTTTTCAATGTCGTCGTTCCTCTACTGCAACATTTTTAAAATGTTGTCGTTCCTCTTTTGCAACATTTATGAATGTTGTCATTTCTTTTTTCCTTAATTTTTGCAACATTTTATAAACGTTGCTAAATGTTTTTTTTTATCGTCATTTTTTTATATTAACCAATATATTAGTAAAATAAGCAAATTTAGTAAACAATATCACGTGTTCAAGAAAAATAATAATAAACATTATTTAGTAAATAATAATAATAATAATAAACATTATTCATCTAATCTAAAAAATAATAACTAAGTGGAACCACTCCCCAAATCTCAATAGAAGTATTCGATGCTCTCATGATTTCCATCCCCACATCAAGAGATGTCCATGCTCTTCGAGCGGGAGTGGTACCTGGATCCTGCAATGGAAGGAAATTAATATATCCCTCAACTATACATGTAGCTTTGTTTAATGCGTACAATTTTTTCAAATTACATACTTGATAGAACTAAAGTCTGCTGGAAAGTCCACCCACATCGAGCTCCCAAGTTATTTTATCGCCAATCCAACCATCTCCTTTTTTAGTCGGATAGCCATACCCTGCCCATATTGGATTAGGTAACAACTGAACCAATTGTTGTGCCTGCAGATTACTGTAAGGATCACACGTGCTGTTTGGTTGCTCCAAGTGCTGGGCATTTCCCGAGGAGCAATAATAGTGATTCTAAGCTAGGATTGCACATTCTACCAAATTTGTCAGACAGACTAAGATCCTGAATATCTGGAATGGCAATTATAGAAGTAAGATGAATAGCCCAAAAACAAACCCAAGTCTTGTAAAGCTAAATAGGCATCAATTTTTATAGACAAGTAATGCATAGTCATTATAAACCAACAATGAATGATTAAATTTATGAAACGACAATTTAGTGAATCCATTTACCAGACATACACATTTAAAACTAGTTCTTTTGGTAGCAGCTTTGTGCAGTTAGACACTAAGATTAGTATTTCCTAATCACATAACGATCCATCATGGATTGACCAAATAGAAATAAAATTGGTTATAATCAAAGAACCATTACAATTTTAATGAGTGCACACACCAATCTGTTGGGACTGGCTTGCTCAGCACCACAAAGTCTTGCATCCATTTTACCCACAGAGAGAGAGATATACCAAACTGATGTATTTAACTTCGAGAATAGTAAGTGATTATAAAGGATTCCTAAACCCAACAGAATTCTAAGCAATTGTATTATCATTTCATCAATAGAGATTGCTTTTACATCCAAACTAGACCCATATTTTGGATTTTCCCACATTTTTTTCCTTCCCTAATCATTTTCATTTCATACAAGGATGCCTTGTAGTTTCTCAACATTGTCCAAGAGTAAACTCATAAACTTTTGGCATATTCTTTTAGGCTAAATTTTCCTTTCCAACCTATGAAGCAAAGAAAGTGTAACCTTTCTTATGGCACAAATGAATATGCCACAGTATGGAGTTAATTTTTCTTGAAAAACTCAGTTGTTATCTCATTCACCTTATTAAGAGAGTAGAAAAGTAACTACTTTTAATTGATATGACCATCTACACAAGCCAAAGGAAGACCATTAGTAGCTAAATGAACAAAATGATGAAACTCGCAATCATATTATCAGCAAAGAAAACTCAAGCTCCACCAGAAGCTCCTGAGATTAAGTTATGTAAGTGACAACTAAATAGTTAGTAGAGAAAAAGATGGTGGCGAACTCTTGAGATTCCAATCCAGACTTAAAAACTGTTTTTCCTATGACTTCCAATATACTGTTCTTACCATCCCTTTATTTAGCATGAGATGAATAAAA
This sequence comes from Fraxinus ornus, assembly GCA_903798235.1. Lineage (NCBI taxonomy): Eukaryota > Viridiplantae > Streptophyta > Magnoliopsida > Lamiales > Oleaceae > Fraxinus > Fraxinus ornus. The sequence goes on from CAIGRF010269373.1 coordinate 22,380, forward strand.
AAAACTATCTGCAATCTTGAATATTGCAAAGCATGATGACCTAGCATCAATTATGAATATTAAACTTGTTGAATTTCAGTAGGAAAATATTTATACGTGAACAGATGGATCAAAAAAATATAAATGAGTATAGTGCATGCGATTATTTCTTGAAATAAGATAACAATGATGGAGCAAAGATGTTCAAAGCAAGTCACCCTATCACACAATCGAACAAATCTTAATTAACCTCACCCTAATTAGCTTAATAGTCACTTGCACAGGCTCTGCCTTCCATCCGTTCTGCTCATTGCTAGCAGTCTGGCTGCCAGAATGTCGAATAAGTTCTGATAGCTTTTTCCCCACCTAAAAGAGAAAGTTGAACCAACAAAATGAATAATAACATTTTCAGACGTCTTCATTACACCCTCTAATAGAATGATAAGTACTACAGTTAATATAATAAACAAATTGTTTTTCCAATTAGTTATTAGCTTCCTTGGAATCAAACTTGTGCCCTTACTGCAATTGGTTCACTCTCCTCACCTTGCACCAACAAAATTCAAAAAATAAACACAATCTGAAATCCATTTCCACAAAGTGGAAAGGGGAAAAAAGAAGAAAAAGAAAATAAAAGAAAAGTGAAACATAGAGCAGAAGTCAGGAAAGATGGTGGTGGGGCAAGGCTCTGGAAACTCCAAGCAATCCGGCCGAAAATCAGCTTCAAAATTTCATGTCTGAAATTCGGTCTAACATCGACAAATCGCCGTCTGGTCACCTTACTGACCGGAATCCACCACTGGCCAATTCCTCCCTTCAAGACGAACTCAGCCATGTAAACAACTTACCCCAAACAACTAACAATAGCCTTCAATTTCAAACTGAAAACAGTGTCGTCGCGAATGTCGCGATTTCGTACTAGAAACAATCAGATTCCGGCTCAGTCGGGATGACCCATGGTGGCAAACCACCTGGGTCAGCACCCTCCCACCCTGGCTCACCTAACCCAGCCCTGGGTCTGAGCCAATTTCACCGCGGCGCCTTAATTTTTGGGTTGGAGAGAAAGAGGAATTAATGGTGTAAATAAAAGTAGGGTTTGGATTAATTGGGTTTCTATCAACCCGTTTATAATTTTAAAAAGTCCAAAAGTTTTCATAACGTTTAATAAACGTTGCAAAAAATTAATCTATTGAAACTTATGCAACGTTCAATAAACGTTGTAAAAAATAAAAGGTCTCACTTTTTGTAACATTCTATAAACGTTGCAAAAATAGGTATGAAAGGTCACTTTTTGCAACGTTTGAGACATTTCGCAACATTTGTCAAACGTTTTCAAAGACTTTTCTTTTCGCAACGTTTATCAAACGTTGCAAAAAGTGAGACATTTCGCAACGTTTGTCAAACGTTGCGAAAATGTCTCACTTTTCGCAATATTTGATAAATGTTGCGAAAAATAAAATATTCTGCAACACTCAATAAACGTTGCAAAAAGAGGGTCTATTGCAACATTTTTCTAAAAAAGTTACAAAAACTCATTTATAATACCAATGACAATATTCACTTACTAAAATGTAACGTTGCGAAAGGTCTCACTTTTTGCAACGTTTGATAAACGTTACAAAATGTTTCACATTTTGCAACGTTTGATAAACGTTGCAAAAAAATAAAATATTGTGCAACACTCAATAAACGTTGCAAAAAGGGGTCTATCACAACATTTTTCTAAAAAACGTTGCAAAAACTCACATATAATACCAATGACAACATTCACTTACTAAAATGTTGCCAAAAGACCCTTTTACAACATTTATCAACAAATGTGGCCTTTTTAGTGTCGTAAATTGCACTTTTTGTTGTAGTGGATGGTATAGAATGCTGTAAATTTACGTTTAAAAAATTATTATATTGTTTTGGGCGCACATATCCTACTGAGTTTAAATTACTCATTTATTCAAATTTTAACATTTCAAGTCAGATCGGTCAACGTAAATGGTGGCTGAGTGGTGCACCGGTTGCCAAGTAAAATTTTTGGATAAATATTTAATAATAAATTTTATTACGATATTTTTTTTTACCTCTATTAAATGTTTTAGATTTCGTGACTCTATGTTTTGTTCAATATTTAAATGTTCAAATAAATTAAGAGTTTAAATTTTCAATTAAATATTTTTGTTTCGAATATAATTATGAAATGATATCGGTAACAGCCTAAAATTTAAGTCAATAAAATTTGGAGCGTTAGAGTATGATATCAGAGCAAGGTTTAATTTTCTGTAGACTTAAAAAAAAAATTGAAATGTCATTGTTCACGGATGA
>CAIGRF010269399.1:1831-26158 GCA_903798235.1 Fraxinus ornus
TCATGTCAAATGAGCCCGAAGTACTTTTCGGAACAAGGGGTGGAAGGTGCCTTTCATAGCTTATTTTGGAATAGTGGATATAAATTTGAAGTAATTTTTTATCCCTCCAAATCCTTAATTGGATTTGGGGTATCATAAAATCACTTCCATTATAGTAACTAGAGGAAATATAGTGGGTAATTAGTCTCAATATGATATCCAAAATTATCTAAACTCGAACAAAATCTATCAAAATATTACAGCTAGATCAGATCACCAAATGACACCAAGATAATAGAGATATGGACTCAGATTTATTGTATCATTCGGTATCACAGTTGTCTTCAAACCCAAACTCATAAAAGACACGATTGAAGCTACTTTAATGGATTAGAAAACCAGGTTATGCTAGATGTACATAGCATTTTACATAATTGGTGCCATAATGGACAAGTGGCGGCCCCCTAACATTTTCCTTAGAAGACCTCAATCCAAGATCCCAAACCACTTCTCTCTCTCTCACTAAATCATAAAGACTCACACAAGAATTCACTCACAACACTCAAGAACACGTCCAACCAAAAGTTGAAGACGAATAGAGAAGAAGGGTAAACTCTAGCCTCTCACAAAAATAAAATTAAAAATCAAAAATTTAAAAAAAAACGTTTGGAAATTGGAATGGAGGAATAAAATCCTAAAGGGTTCTATTTATACTCTCAAGTATCACCGTTGATCTTGAGCTTACATCAAAGGTCCAGAGCAGCTAGTAACTTGTCCAATAAGTAAACAACAAAAGTTGCACTTTGGAACACGATATGGGCCTTTTATAATGGGTTTGAGTTACTGGGCCGCATCATATTATGTCAGGCAATAGAAGCTACCATACAACCCATTATCATAATTGCCCAGAAGAATCATTGGACTGGCCCATTAATCCTTGACATCACAGCCCAACACAATATTTTCTATATTTAGGCCATGCTTGGTACGGAATAAAATCAATTTTAATCAAAATCAAAATCAAACAATCAATATTAATCACATTTTTCATGAATATCACAGTTTTTCAACCACACATTTCAAAAATTTCTATTACAATATGCTAAAAATCTAATTAATCCACATCAAACACCATCTTAGTCTTCATGGTATAAATACGATAAACACAACACAAGCAAGCATCAAATTTGAGATTAAGTTTTCTAATTAATTTATCAATGATATATTCACGTTAGCATTGTCAAAAATGAAAATACGCATTTTATTATGACAACCAAAGTTCTTTTATACATTAACACAAAGAATGCATTGTAGCACAATAAAGATATTATATTAATCGAAATACAATAATGATTTTATGCACAATATACTTTTTATCAATTATAATGTGTCGTGTCTATAATGTAACTTTATGGTTAAGATCTATCCACGAATAAGAGATACAAATTTTTTAAAATTGTTAATAGTATTAAATTCCCGTTCCTCCCCTACGTTCATATTTATATTTGCACCATGAACCACAAGTGAAATTGGTATATTACTAAAATCGATGAAATTATGAGCAAACTTTTCACTTTAAGGAGTACTAGAATCAAATGTGCTGCACGTATAGAAACAAAATCACCAGAAATGGAACAAAACACTCACATAAGGGTGGAGTCCGCACATTTTTTCTTTCTTTTTAAATACACGTTTGGACCCTATATTGTCTCTTTTCGAGTTAAATTCTGGTGATTTTTTTTTTCCCTGTATAAATGGCAGTTTCCGATAATCTAGAAATTTCAAATACCCATAATAATGGAAAGAAATATAGGACAATAACAGAAAATTAAGGAAAACATAAGGAAGTAATATTCTGTAACAAATTGGGCAAATTGAGAGTATGGATGAAAATTTAAAGCAACTGAGACGAGAGAATTAGAAAGTCGTGTACAAAAAATTGAAATGAAAATGAGGTATTTACGTGTAATATTATTTTATTGGAGAATGAGTGGTTGATAAAAAAAAAAGAAGAGAAAAATCGATTATAATCTTAATGGAACCAAACGGGGGCTAGAGTTGTTGACCAACAAATGGACTGATGTGAAATGGAACTGAAAGTTGAGGACCTATATGTCATGAAAAATTCAAGTGTAAAAGCTAAAATGCTGTATTTTAAAAGATTGAGGGACCACACTATAATATATCCAAACCAAATGCCGCTGCTTCAACTTTCTGCCTTCTGCAGTTATATACGCTGTTAGGTTCGGTTGCATCGCATAATTATTCTCAAAACAGAAAATAATAATAATAATAATAATAAAAATGAAGGAAATGGAAGGGGAGGCGGAGCAGCAGCCAAACGAGTTGGAACAACTCATCGACTCGACAGGGCATGGTTTCGCTGTCGATGTAATATCGGTGGATGACGGAGGAGAAGAACGGGAGAGTACTGGTGGCGGAGGAATGGGAAGGGTTCGTGGGCCGTGGTCGCCGGAGGAGGATGCGATTTTAAGTCGGCTGGTGAGTAAGTTTGGGGCAAGGAATTGGAGCATGATCGCAAGGGGAATACCGGGTCGGTCTGGGAAGTCGTGCCGCCTTCGCTGGTGTAATCAGCTCGACCCTTCCGTCAAGCGCAAACCTTTTACTGGTTAGTTTGATGTAATTCATCTTTATTTAGTTAGAAATACGAATGAAGAATGAATTTGTTGGTCTCCATTTTTTTTCTTCTTTTTTCTTATTTGGACTTTTTGGGTGTTTCTTTGGACTTGAAAAGTGGTATGATATTTGGTTTGTTTCACTGTGATGGTGTGTTTGATGCGATTTAACATTCGTAACGCGTTAGTCTAGCGTAGGTTTTCAATTGCTAAATATATTTTTGGTATTTAAGGTTTATGCTGCTTTTGTTATCTGAGGTTTAAGAATACAGGAATTGAAAACCACAAATATTTCCATCTGTTGTTGAATGGAGTCGCAGGTGATGCTTGCAATGCGATTTGAGGGGCAATTAAGATTTATTTCTGTTATAGCATTAGTCTTCATTACTGGTCCTGTTGTGTAAAAAATGCAAATGTAGACCCTCTATGTTGGTGTTGTGGTGTGGGAGTCTTTGATTACTACATTCTAGCTGTCTTTCCAGTTCATACTAACTTGACATTGGCGAACTGCAGTTTATACAGTATTTGAGCACAAAATTTGATCATCTATAACTGATTGTAGAGCTTGTTAAGCCAACAAATAATAAATAAATTAGAAGTCACTTGCCGTGGTCTGAAGTTTCAATTAATTGTGAATTAAAGCTCAACCATGGCTTTTGGACAATGTGAACTTGCCTTTTTCTGAGCTAAAGTAAGGCATGCTTGATCCAAATTTAGGGGAAGTTGAAACATTGTGAACTTCAAAGTATGTTCAAAATTCGCTCCCATATTGCAAGATCAGATCTTGCATGAGATGAGTGGAGTCAGACTTATATTCATACATGGCTATACAGTTTTATAAGATTTTCTATTAAGGTTTCGTGGATTATTTATTCTTAAAATTTAGAATCATTGGCAACATCTTGGTTGCCTTTTGATTGAGGACCTATTCGAGATGGTAGATGCTGGTGAAAATGACATTCTTAGGCTGCTGGTCGGAGATTCTGTTTCTTGTTTCATAGCTGTAAAAGTTCGTTTTGATGTTATAACAATGCATGGACCAGCGAAACTCATGGAATTGGAACGCGAACAGCAATTTAGTTTGAACGGTATGTAGTGGGTAGCCTTCGTTAAATTTCACTAGCAATATTTTTTGAGGAACTCTAAGAGTCGTTCTTCTGCTTGGGATGAACAATGTGACATGAATTGAATATGTATCTTCTGTTGTTTGATTCTGTGAAATTATAATGTGAAAATTGTTTGAGATATGTATGCCTTTTGCTTTCTTTAATTTGCTGGAAAAAATTTCAGGAAGTGATAGAGGAACAATTTGTGTTCCAAAACATTAGTTATGCAGTATCTTAGGTGGACCCTGCTTAAAACATGGAAGTTACCCTGGTGAAGACTTACTCCTTGGACAATGATTTGGGTTGTGTCGATATATTTGCATAGATAGATTGTTTTGAAGTTCATTTGCTATTAATTTAGTGAAGATGTAATTGAACTCATTGACCCTTATTTAGGAATCCTTATCTAGTCAGTTTACTATATTCAGAGGTTTTATTGACATTTTGTATTATGATCATCATTTAATGTTTGTTCAATTCTCAACTCTAGTCACTTTCAATGATAATTCCCTCTATATCATAGACCAGTCCTATTTAAATTGGTCAATTTCAACCTTCCCTTCTAAGATATTATAAATTTCTGAATCTGCTGGATAAATCTGTTTCAAACTTGATTTCTGGCGAGGAATGTCTTCATTTTTCTCGTCATGGATAATGTGTTGAGTACTTAATGTAATGCTCTATTGTGCTTATCTTCCCTTGATAGTTTCCTAATGAATTAATACTGGGAGACATGGTTCCTGTGTCCATTCCAAATAAAATCCCGGCTTGTATTGCACTTGGTCATTTGTTTTGCGAATTCAAAGATAGCGAGGCTAACCAATTTGTATATTTACCATTTTCTCTACTGGGGTAAATTTACTTAGTTTATAATCAATGTCTCCAAAACATCTACATTTTTTTTGTCAGCTAGCTCTTTAAGTACCTCTGTTAGTTCCTGTGACACTATAAATAATCGAAACACTATAAATAATCGAAGACGTTCTCATGAGTGTTATATCTTGCTTATTGGTCATTTCTTAGCGAATAATGGCATATATACCTAAGTTGAGTAAATATGGTTTGTTCGGGTTTATGCATAAGTAACTTTTAAAGGGCTAGGTGAATTTTGTGGCTTATAATTGTTTCTTATTTGTCTGGTTTGAGCAGTCTACTCGAACCAAGAATAGTAAATAATTAGAATTGTTCAAGATACTGGATAAGAATAAAATTGTTGTCTTTGGTTTTTTTTATGCGAAAAGAGGAAAATTGACCAATTTCTCCAAGAAGTTTTAGTTCTAAAATATTGCATGGTTATAGTCTTGTGACTCTTGTCTAGGTTAATCTAAAATTGAAGCTACCTATTTTGATGGTTCATTAAATCCATTATATACTATCCATTCTATGACTTGAATGAGTAGTCGCATCCAGATAAATATTGTATAAGGTGGATCGAGGTTAAACCCACACCAACATTATGTATAGAATGGATGCTCCACAAAAGGTTGTGCTAGCTTAAATTTATTACCTAAGAAAGAAACAATAAGCACAAGAAACCAATATTATGGCCGGATAATTGGATGCTCCATAAAAGGTTGTGCTAGCTTCATTAGTTCAAGATATTGATGTAGAACTTTAAAGAGAATGATAGAAAGTAAGAGAATAGAGAAGATTTTAGAGAGAGAGAGAGAGAGAGAGACAATTAGATAGAAGTCTCAATATCATTCGAGATCATGAACCAATATCTACGTTATTAAGAGTACCTGCTGTTCATGCTTAAGATTCACCGAAAATGAAATATTAATAACTTTGAACTAGTAATTATAGTAAGAAAATAAAACAACATCTATTACGTATGTTTATGCCTAAAATAAGTGTATAGTTATTTAAGTCTTCGATGAAATATCAATACTTTCTCCCCCCGCTAAAAGGACCTCAATTCCAACAAGCTAAACCAACCATAACCGAAAGAAGAAAATGAGCCTTGGAATCACAAAGACTTAAGTTAGAATAGGAACAGAACACTGTAGAAAACCTCCACCAGTTGTCACTCTAGCGACATGTGAATGGTGGTGTGAACATACAATGACCAGTAACCTTGAACAATAGATGAGAAACATCCCGTCTTGCATTTAAGTGTTACATTTAAGAGTTTATCCTAGACTACTTATCTTTTATTCTATTTCATTGTCCTGGTGGGAGAAATCTCGTAATTAGGTGTTGAGATCCTTCCATGCGGAGCACTATTTGTCCTTTTATGCGTAGATTATCTAAGGGGGTTCTTGTTCAAAATTTGATTCTTACAAAAGATTCTAAACGATTATTGTGATATGGTACTCCTGTGAAGTCTTATTGAGCTTATCTTATGCAGATGAAGAAGATCGTATGATTATAGCAGCCCATGCAGTTCATGGAAATAAATGGGCATCAATTGCGAAACTTCTCCCAGGTAGAACTGACAATGGAATTAAAAACCATTGGAATTCTACACTAAGGCGCAAGTGTGTGAACATTAGCGGGTTGAAATCTGCATCCTCAGAAGAAACCTTGTCAGGTGGCAATATGAAATCATTCAAATCTTGTGAGGTATTGGATATGGGAATGGTGGCAAATCAACCAAGGCAGTTTGAAGACGAAGTTCAAGCTACTACAAACTGCTGTGCTCCCAAACAAAATCTATCGTCAGATTCAGTAACAATTGATCCCTGTGCTGAAAAAAATAGACCTATGGTTTATTTCTCAGCTGAAGAAAATTGTCCCGTGGTTTATACCTCAGCTGAAGAAAATAATCCCGTGATTTCTCGTCCAGTGGCTAAAGTAGGTGCATTCAATGTTTACAATCCTAGTCACGTCTCTGCTTTCTCAAGGACAATCCCAATGCAGGGACCTTTGATCCAAGCATCCAAACCAGATTTCGGAATCTGCAAATTTCTTGAAGGTGCGCGTGGTGAGACCATAATCCCTCTGCATTGTGGCCATGGTTGTTGTGCAGCTTCCAGTGGAGGTTCTTCTGTCCGCTCTTTGTTGGGGCCAGAATTTTTGGAATATGAAGAAATCTCCCCCTTTCCAAGTCAGGAGTTATGTGCCATAGCAATGGATTTGAACAATATTGCCTGGATTAGAAGTGGCCTTGAGAATGCTGGAAGTTTATCAGAAAGTGCAAGTCATCAAAGGGTACCAGAAGGTCCATCCAAGACCGTGAATAATTTTAAACAGAACAATGAAAACGATCAATTCCATTTTGAGACACCAAACACATTCACAAGAGTGTCGAAAGATGTAGTTTCCCAACAGATGACAATGCCTGCATTCACTTTGCGAGCTGAGGTTGAAGGCTTGAGCTGAACCCGATACATGGTTTTTCTTTTTGTCTAATTTCTCTATTAACTTTTGTTTAACGTTGAGAGTTCAAGTATAGAATTGCAAAATTTTGCTGGTCTCGGGCAGGCAGGAACCATTTGTTCTTGTAAAGGGTGTTATCATTGATGCAACCAGAGGATATCCAAGAGTTTTTTTTGTTAACATTAAATAATTGCTTTCTATAATTTCTGCAGGTGTGCCTGCTAATGCATTATTCTTATGGTATTATGTTCATAGGCCATAGTCCTAATCAGTCTTATTTTAGCAGTAATGGTCCTTAAAGCATGGTTTAGTGAAAATTATCACAGCAAGAGGAAGATTTAGCCAACATGTTTGGTTCTTTGGATCGAAATAAGGCATAGTTGTGCATCTTCTTCCTCTTTCTAAGTTATTTTTGTGATTGGATCAGACGGTGACAAATGTGGATAGGTCGAAAATTAGAAAGAAGTCTAGAACTTTATTGTGCAAAACATTTTACAAAGAAGGTTAATATAATATTTGAGAAAAAAGAGAGGATACTTTAATAGTTAGTCAGTATTATGTTGAGAAGTGTCAGCCTAGTCCTAGTGCAATTACAATTACCAAAAAAAAAAAGAGGATGAGAATAACAATACATAAAAGTGTTAATGTATCCAAAGTGATGTGAAGTTGCAAATGGTTGGAATAGGGAAAATTATAGCTGTCCCTTTACTTTCAAGTAATGCGATTTTGGCTTCTTGATTTTTAAAAGTGAAATGTTGGATTCTCGACTTATTTAAATGTGGTCTTCGTGATGGAAACTATCAACATGACACTTGTATACAAATTTCAAATGACTGAAGTTAAAGTACAAAACTATTAAACCACTTAAAGTTCAAAGACTGAAAGTCGCGTGTAATTTTAACTTCTACATTGACAATTTTTGTCACGTCAAATCGAATTCAAAGATTTATTTTTAAAGATTAAGGACACAGAAACTCGCTATTTAAAAGTCTGGACGCTCAGCTCTAACTTTCCAAAGTAAAGCCACTTTACTCGAAAATGTTTGACACATAGGGTGACCGACTTTCACATTGCACGTGGGTCCTGCGTGAATAGAATAATGTCCGATCTCAAGATGTGTGTGTTCGATCATTCAAAATGTCAATTAAAGTGTACGTGTAGCACGATTCAACTTTCCAATAAATGCACAGCCACAATACATCTACACAACATGATGAAAGGACAAAACGATGATATCAGTTGCTTTATTAGTAGGTGAGATATTTAGGTCAATCATTTCACTACTTTGGTATGAAACGGTGAAACACGTGGAACCCATCTACATTTATTATCTTCTCTCACACATGTCAGCTATTGTCTTGCATTACTTGGCCTTAATTTGATATAAATTTATAAATTCAATTAAAATCAAATATTAATGTCAATTTTTTTAATAATAAATGCTATTCATTATTTTTTATATGAGATCGACTATTATTCCTCCTTATAAACTATTTATAAATTTGTCAAATGGATGTTTGAATTACAACACTAATGTAACTTTTTTTACAAACCGTCCCAACGCACAATTGATATTTCAAATGTAATTAATATTATTTTTCATTGCTATTTCAGTTATGTTTATTTCCAATTTAAGCATTATGTAATTAAGAGAGAGAATTAGAACATGTGAATAGATAAGAGTCAAAACTCTTGTGTGTAATTTATCGAGAACTAAAGCACAACGTTTATAGGTTTAAATTAGTGTTAGCATGATTGTAAGTTCATTCCATATCGGACCAGATCAGAAATAATAATTAATTTACAACACTCATCTTGAGTGAATGTCTACACAACAATAGCTTTGTTAAAAACTTTGCTTGAGAAGAACTCGGAGGGGAGAAACTAGAAAACTAAGGAAAAAGAAGAGTATATCTAATTAGAAAAGAATTTGAAGTATTAAAATACTGCCTCATTAAAATATTGTCAGAAAAATCTAATGTGACAAAACCTTGACTAAAGAAAAATAATTTAACTACTCCACAATGTTAATCATTAAAAATATTTGTATTAAGTTGTTTATATCTTTTGAAACATTGTCTTCAATGCCACAATTCTAATCAAATATTTTTCATGTTGTTATCTTGTTATAGCCTCCAAACAGTATCATGTTCATACAAGATATTCATCTATTAGTGATTGACTGTAATCATCATGATAATTTAATGCAAATACATTGAAAACATATATTGTTTTTACTCTTTTCAGAAGTCTCGTATACAATTTATAACATAGGATATTAAAATCGTAGAGTTATATATATATATAAAATGTGTAATTATTCCCCTCATAATAATATCACTTGAGATTTGTATATTTTATCTATCGACTTCTCAAGTGTTGCTGAAGATAATGTCTTTGTGAATATGTTTACTACATAAATCGTCATGATGGCCACACATTAATAGATAAAATGGTTGATAACATTTGTGCAGATCAAATGATACACAGTATCTTCATAACTAACTAGTCCTAAATCATGAAATATGGTACTTATGTATAAATAAGTATTCATCATCACATCAAAGATGAAAAACGACCATATTTTCACTTTTAGTGACAAGTTACCATCGGATGCAATGCGCGTATCGTTTTTCCTTTTGACACTTTTTGTACATAAGTTTCCTGATGAATATGAATATAATAGAATAGACGCCCGATCTACACTACAGGTTGAAAGAAAGTTTTATTTTTCCAAAATATTTTATCTCAAATTCTTTATTTAGTGTTTGGTACACATTAAAATGAAAGAATGCATTTTCTTGAAGTGATGTAAAGAGAAATATGTGGTTGAAAAAGAAGAAAAAATTATTGATGTAATGTAAAATATTATTTTCTTGAAGAATGTGTGGTTGAAAATGAGTAGAAGAATGAGAATGAAAAAAATAATGTGGAACAAACATGGGCTAAGAGAAATATGTGGTTGAAAAAGAAGAAAAAGTTATTGATGTGACGAAAAATATTATTTTATTGAAGAATGTGTGGATGAAAATGAGTAGAAGAATGAGAATGAAAAAAATAATGTGGAACAAACATGGGCTAAGAAATCAATTGCATTTGGAAGCTTTTCATGAGTTTCGGTAATATTTGAATCATCAACATATACATCAGTAATAATAGAATTCAGATATTGATTTTTTTACAAAAATACATGGGCATATATTGTTAGAGAAAATCCCAAGACTCCTGAAGATCAGCAATCATATCATCAACCAACATGATTTCATTTGATCTGTTTGATATAGCTCCTGTGTAACAACTTGATCTTATCTCTAATTTGTACATGTGACTTATCCTTTAGAAAATTGAATCCCATGTAAACTCTTATAGCAATACAATTGTAATCTATAAATACACTCTCAATACATTGTTTTGGTAAGTTGCCAAAACATATTTCTTCCAAACTTTTCATATATGACTAATCTTTTGTACCATTTTTTCCCCTATAGATCCAGTAAGACAATTATACTGCATAATTACAAATTTGTAAAGTATCTTTGCACTTTGATCAAATAAGTTTTCTAAAAACTTGAACTATATATATATATATATATATTTTTTTTTTTTATTTATTTAATTTTTTTTTTTGAGAACCGTGAATGTTCGGACCAGCTTGCGCGCACTTCGACTAATCCCACGGGGCCCTGAAACTTACGACCGAGTACTCAACTCAGTGGTTTTGAGGGGAAAAACTTGAACTATATGCTTCAATCATATTAAATTCTTGATGAATTTATATAAATAGTATTATTTTAGTTATGTAAGATATGTTTGTTTTAACTACGCATATAAAATTTTATACATTATCAAGCTAACAAGATATCGACTTGTGAGTGTATTCATCATAGAAAAATTCATTTATTTAAATATTATCATTATGTTAAGTATCTCAATGCTTCCTTTTTCTTATTTCATTTTTGTATTAAGTATTACTGGAATTACAGATGATAGAATTTCAAGTCCAAAAACTTCATATTTTTTAGTAAATTCAACTGTCTGCATCTTTTTATTTGGCCAATAATCTATGTAGTCTTTGATGGATTTCCTTGATACTCTTGCTATCATTCATAATATGACATGCTATGCCATGTATGAAAGTGTTCATCAATAATTTTTTCTAATATCATAATACTATTATAAATGAAATCGTGCCTTCTCAATGGGAACAATACGATTTTTGTCTAGAATATTGATATGCATATATTTGTACTTCTTGAGAGGTAACAAATTCTTCCATATTATACCTAGAGCTCGTTCGGTAGAGATTACAATCGAATTAAAATTGAAAAATTAGCTGTTACTCAATAACGATTATATTTTCAATTTTAATCCGATTTTAATCTCTACCGAACACGTCCTAAAGTCTTTTTATGATTATCAATTCAATATTCTTGTAAAATATTGATGTATAAATTAAATACGTGGTTCTTCAAAAGCAACTACACAATATTCTGCTAGAATATTGATTACATTAATAAAAAAAAATTATTTATTAATAATAAGTGTACCTTGTATCGAATAATAACCAAGAAATTGAATCTAAAATATTGACCTTCTTTTTAATAAAAACAATCAACACAATTGTGTGTCATAAATTACGGATAAAGGCAACTTATGCATGAACTTTGGATGAGATTTTATCACACGGCATCACGTGAAGATTAATCTAATTTTCATAGGCAAAAACTCTTGCACACAAAATTAAGTTCGTGTTGATAACATATTATAAAATTAAGATAAAATAGAATTAAAACAAGATAATAGAGTTTTAGGATTTATGTTGTATTTGCAATTCTTTAGACAAAAGAACTGTTAGATTTTGTGACAAAAAATTTATGTGATTTAGAAGTTTGTTGCATGATTTAATCTTGATACGGTTTGATTGGAAATCAAATATCATGATTTTTTGGAGTTTGATTGAATTAAGGGATTGGAGATGGAGTAAAATACTATAGAGACGAAAAAAAAAAAAAAGAAATTTCAGCAAGCCCGGAGCCGCAGCGCGGCGCCCCCAGCCCCCAAAGTGGGCAGAAGGCCGGCGCCGCGACGTCAGGCCCAAAAGCGTGTTTTTCGCAGTTTTCTTGTTTTGTCCGAATTGTGTGACTTCTACTTCATCTTAGACTCTACAACTTCGAGATTTGACTTCTATAAATATTCTGCAAGGTATAGACACAAATATGAGGGAGAGAAGAAAAGACTCAAGAGAGATTATAACAATTAGATTTTTATGTATACATTAGAAACAAGAGATAATAGTTTAAATTAGATTGAGATGATCAAATCTTGTGAGACAATTGATTGTTTCTTTGTATAACGAATTCTCCTCTTCCACAATTTTCTTGATTGTTGTGTGATCCATTAAATTTTATATTGTCCATAATTTTATTCTTTAATTATTTGGCCGATTTTTCAACAAGTGATATCAAAACATTCTTGATATCGGGTTGATTGATTACAAGTGGTATCAAAACCTAGGGTTTTTTTTTGACGATTTCTTGGGAGGTTCAAATTATTATTAAAACAAGGTTGGAACAATGTCGATTGTTCAAGGATGACAACTTAGAAATTTGAAATTTCGCTTTTGGAACGCAACAGTAGATTTTCATTGTGGCAAATCAAGATGCGAGCGGTTCTTGCTCAATTGGATCTTGATGATGTTTTGTTGGGGATTGATAGAATGCATACGGAGGAGAAACAACGGAAGGATCGAAAAGCCCTATCTCGGATACATCTTCATCTTTCTAATGAAATTCTTCAGGACGTGGTAAAAGAGAAAAGTGTCGATGCATTGTGGTTGAAGTTGGAGCATCTTTGTATGACAAAAGAGTTTGACAAGTAAGTTACACTTGATGCAGAATTTGTATTCTCATCGCTTGACGGAAGGTTGATCTTTGGAAGGTCATCTATCGGTGTTCAAGGAAATTGTCGCTGATTTGCAAAGAATGGAGGTTGAGTATGATGAAGAGGATTTATGGCTGCTATTGTTATGCTCGTTGCCACCTTCATATGTGACTTTTAGAGATATCATTCTCTATAGTCGAGATACTCTTGCAATTGACGAGGTATATGATGCGCTTTATTCAAAGGAGAAGATGAAGCATCTGGTCGTCGATTTTGAGACTCGTGGAAAGGGTCTCGTTGTTCGTGAGAGGAAGACGGATAGTCATGGAAGGGCTACAGTCAAGGATAGCAATAGCGGTATAATCTGTTGGTATTGCAACAACAGAGGGCACATGAAGAGGAATTGATATGAGTGACGGAAGAGGTTTGCTACTACAGATCAGGATAAACAATCAGAAAATACTGGTAATGTTAATCTTGCAGAAGAGAACAATGATGGAGAATTGTTGGTGATTATTGAAGGTGACTCTAAACCTGACGAGGAATGGATTGTTGATTCAGCTTGCACTTTTCATATGTGTTCAACCGGGATTGATTTTCTTCATATGAAACAGTTACAAGGGGTTTCGTGATGAGGGAAAGCAATGATCCTTGTGAAATAGCTGAGATTGGTAACGTCAAAATCAAGATGCTAAATGGGACGGTTAAAAACTTGCCCAGGTTCGACATGTTCCAGGTATAAACAAAAATTTGATTTCTTTGAGTGCTCTTGATTCAAAAGGGTACATGTATACCGATGAAGGTGGAGTTCCGAAAGTTAGTAAGGGTGCTCGGGTTGTGTTAAGGGGGCGAAAAAAGTCCCAATTTTATGTGTTGGAAGGTTCGACGATCACGAAGGAAGCAGCTGCAGCTTATGGTTTGGTAAGCGGTAGCTTGAGTAGTGTTGGTTGTGATCGGGATGTTCGTGGTGATTTGGACAATAATATTGGGAAACCTTCTAGTAGCTCAGGTGGAGTTGGGGTTGTTTGTGGTGGTTCAAGTAGATTTATTGACTCGGCTGGAGCTAGAAGTGAACGGGATAGTTCAAGCAAGGATGACGCGCAAAGTAGTTCTGCTAGTATGCAGGGCTTGGATGTAGTTCACAGTTGCTGAGTATGCCCGAAAGGGGCATGGTGTGCCCGACGGGGGCATGGGGTGTCTGGTTAGGATATGGTGGAAGAGTTGGAGAATGATTCGAAGAGTGAAGATTTAATTCCTTGTTATGGAATTTGTTTCAAGGTAGAGTTTGTTAGGTTTTGAAACAAAAATTCTATGTGATTTAGAAGTTTGTTGCATGAAGGAAGCTTGTTTAATTTTGGTACGGTTTGATTAGGAATCAAATATCATGATTTTTTGGAGCTTGATTGAATTAAGGAATTAGATATGAAATAAAATACTATGGAGTGATGAAAAGGAAACAAAAAAAGGAAATTTCAGCAAGCCCGACGCCGCAGTGCTTGCGCCTCCCCAAAGTGGGCAGAAGGCCCTGCGCCAGGCCAGGCCCAAAAGTTTGTTTTTCGCAGTTTTCTTGTTTTATCTGGATTTTGTGACTTCTATTTCATCTTGAACTCTACAACTTCTAGATTTGACTTCTATAAATACTCCACAAGGTATAGACACAAATATGAGAGAGAGAAGAAAAGACTCAAGAGAGATTATAACAATTAGATCTTTGTGTATACATTAGAGAGAGAATTGTTTAAATTAGATTGAGATGATCAAATATTGTAAGACAATTAGTTATTTTTTAGTATAATGAATTCTCTTCTTCCACAGTTTTCTTGATTGTTGTGTGATCCATTAAATTTCATATTGTCCATAATTTTCTTCTTTAATTATTTGGTCGATTTTTCAACAAGTGATATCAAAACATTCTTGATATCAGGTTGATTCATAACAAGGACTATTATAAAATAATATAATTGTTATAAAAGAGTTATAAAAGTCAATGAGTATTTTGAAGAGTTGTATAGATTAACTAGGAGTATTTACGTTAGAGTATGGAACTAGGAGAAAGAGTTGTCGAATTTACGTCCGCCTATCGCTCGAGTGACACATCTCTCACTCGCCGGTGTTATACTTGAAACCATAGTTCTCGATTTTCAAGAGTTCTATCTATCCTATACTACCTAAATACCTCATATTATAAACATCCAATGTCCAGTACGTTTTTTGTATGTGGTTGATCATTGTTTTACATTCTCATAACATCAAAAAACATATCAAGATATTGAGATTAATCCTATGATTCTTGAGATCAATCAACCACAAGTTGAGAAAAACATCAAAGTCAAATAATAAAAAACACAAACTTCCTAGATATAACCAGGATGATACTTTCTCAATAGCTTTCAGATATTGTTGAGGATTGAGAGAGATTGGACAAAAAACACGATAAGAGTACAAGAACAAAGTGTTCTTGACGATCCACACGAAATAGACAATTTTAGAAGATCAGAAGCAGATGTGAGTGAAACACGTTTCAGTGGATTTTGGAGATTGTAAGAATTAGGCCGGTGAGTCTAGTGGATTTTCTAGGCTGGATCATACTGTAAGTTCTTATGGTATATAGCGGAAACTATTGACTTAATCTCAGAGTTTTTACCCAGTTAAGGATTTTCTCCGCCTTCAATTATGTGTGTTGTTTACATTATTGATTTCATACAAGTCGGCAATTCAATATAGGGTAGTTAATTCACGTGAATTGAATCTAGAGTAATTAATTATTGTGACATGTTACAATATTAATCAACGATAATTTTTAATTCCACATTATTCACCAATTTGTCCTCTTAAGATGATTTTAATGTTGAATTAGTAACTTTGATAAAGAAAGAGTCACAACTCTTGTCAGTAATTTATTGAGAATCAAGTTCTATACATGTCTCTTTTGCTAGAAACAAAGACGAGAAAATTTTAATGTGTAAATTATTGTCATAGTCCATGCACCAACTGGAAACAAAGATAAGAAAATAATGTATAAATCATTGTCAGTAGCCCATGTGAGATAAATAGAAAGCAAAGCCAAATTTACATTCAACTCCCATCGTGGATGGCCCTTTGACATCAAATTAATTTTATTATTAATTTTTTTCCGAAAAAACAGTTGAAATCTCGTCCTAGACACATTTCCATACAAGTATGACAAAATCAAGGTTTTTCCCACCAAGATGGATTTTTTATTATGGGTAATTAGCACATAACGTCTTTATCTTTCATTATTAATGTAGAGAACGTCTTCACATTTCATTTCATTTTTTTTTAACATTTTTACCTTTTATTGCTCAAAAACTCATTTTCATTCATTTTCTCAATTAAAAGTTATGTAATGACGAATATACTCTACTATTTAAATAAAACAAAAGGAAAATGAAAGAACTAATTGTATCCATAGACCCAATTTTTCTCAAAAAGTACAAGCGAGTCATATATAAATTATTAAAAGGGTAATGAAAACATAATATCCATACCTTTCACTATTATTGTGAAAAACGTCCATACCTTTCATTTTTTTTTGGATATCTTCACTCTTAATTACACATTTGATTGCGCAAACTATTCTTTCTATCAATTTCTCAATAAAAAGATATGACATGATGAATATACTCTCATGTTTAAATTTTAAAAAGAAAGAAATAATTGCAACCATAGTTCCAATTTTTTTAGAAAGTGCAAACGGATCTCAAATAAAATATTAAAAAATTAGAAATTAGTTTTTTTTTAAAACAAGTGGAAACGAGTTCCTAATAAATTATGAAAAATTAGAAATTAGAAAAAATTAAAAAGTGCAACAAGTCCCAAATAAATTATTAAAAAATTAGAAGTTAAATTTTTTTTTTAAAAAAAAGTGCAAATGAGTCCCAAATAAATTATGAAAAAAAAAATTAGAAATTGAAAAGTGCAAACAAGTCCTAAATAAATTATTAAAAAAGATTAGAAATTAATTTTTTTTAAAAAAATTAAAAAGTGTAAATGAGTCCAAAATAAATTATTAAAAAATAGAAATTAAAAAAATTAATTTTCTTTATTTTTATTTAAATAGTAGGGTATATTAGTCATTTCATAGTTTTTATTGAGAAAATTGATATAAATGATCGTTTGCGCAATCAAATATTTAATTAAGGTTGAAAATGTCAAAAGAAAAATGAAGGGTATAGACATTTTTACAATAATAGTGAAAGGCAAAAACAATTATGTCTTGATATCACTTTTAATAATTTATTTGAGATTTATTTACACAATTTTTAAAAACAATCGGGACTATAATTACAATTAATTCTTTCTTTTTGTTTTTCTGTTTATTTAAACAGAAATGTATATTTATCATTTTACAACTTTTAATTGAAAAAATTGGTGAAAATAAGGCTGAAAATGTCAAAAAAAAAAAAAGGTAAATACATTGTCCATAATAATAATGAAATGTAATGTCGTTGTTTGTTAATTACCCTTTCGGCTATGTTCACTAACATTTAAACATATTAATCAATGATCTCTGTCTTTACTGAAAGTTGGAGATCCAGTATAAGATGCATCAATCTCATTTCTAATCGATACAAAGCTTGTATATCGAGATTTTTGCTTTTGCATAATGTCAACTAAAACTCTTGATCGCGGGCTTCTACCCTCATAAGTCATAACCAAGTCGGATAGTGATCTTTTTGTTGAAATCTCATCTAGAATTGTCCGTACTACATTATTTTCAAAGAGCTTGCTGCTGCCTGCTTGAAAAGACTAGTTGTGAGCCACCAATTGCAATTACTATTAAAACTATTGGCAAAAGGACGAATTTGATGTCAAATGAAGATGGGATTTGCTACNTTAAAACCTGATTTTTGATTAAAAAACATTAAAACCTGATTTTTTAAAAGTCAAAAGAAAAGGTCTGGTCTATTGTAATTTCCACTACGAAAAAACTGCCTTGTATGCAGGATAAGAATGGGAACACATGAAATCGCAAAGAGTTCATTAGATTTCTAAAATATCTTTTTATATATCTACAAAAATCTTATTTTAATTCTTCTCGTAACCACAAAGAATGATGGTCTATACTTAGAACATGTTTGAGCTTCATTTTTTTCTTAAGATTGCATTTCGAAATAGTAGATTGATGGAAAATGTATAATTGGAAAATAAGGAAAAATTCTAGATTTGTGTATAATATTATTTTATTGAAAAATGTGTAATTAAAAATGAGAGAAAGAAAAATGAATTTTGAAAATAACGAAAATCAAGTTAGATATTCTACAAAAAAATAATAGTACGTGCAAAATGAAAATTAGTTACACGCGGAAATACTCTCTAAAAATGGTAACCCAAGAATATGAATCAAGGCAACTCTCTTGTACCAATATCATGCAGTTCCCTGTCAATTTATAGCTCTCGATATAATTGTCTACAAAACCAATTTTAACATATTTTGAAGAATGAAATTTCAAAAGTAACTTAAACCCGCCCCTTTTAAGACAGGCTCAAACAACCTATTCTATTTTATCACGCACATATTTGACAATCAATATTTTACAACTTTTTTTTGTACGCAAGGACTTCTATTGGAATCGACGTACAGTAGAAAATGAAATATACTCATTTTCAATTATTAATTCACACAATAAAATATTTTGAATATTTTTCCTTACTTTTCAATCACATGTTCTTAAAAAAATCAATATTCAAAACTCGATTCTATCCAAATAATAATTGTCAAACAAGGCTAAACATTCTAACCTACGTCTTGTATCGCAAATTAGACAAAGCAAAACTTTGTTTTTTTATTTTTCCACTTAACCTCGTAAATCTTTTTAAAGAAAATTTCTTCTTTTTCATCATGCGGATGCTTTACCAATTTATTCGTCCTACAGTATATCCAACCGCGTTTAATTACGCATACATATGTGCAAGTACATAAATAAAGTTAAATTCTTCAGAAATTGGGTTTTGGAGCAGAATCTCTCTGCATATGGAAGCAGTTTACTGTTCGGCTCATCGACTGCACTGCGTGTCTCTCTATAAATGATCTCGGTCTGATTCTTCCTCTACATGAAGATTCGTCATCTGGGCGTCCGTAAAAATGGCAAGTTTACACAAGTCCCTTGATGATGTTGATTTAGAGGCTGCTAGTTTTAGTGGCAGTGGCAATGGTGGTGGTGGTCAGGTTCAAGCCACCAACATAAGCGTTGGCGACAGTTCAATCTCCTCTAATGGGAATGACCACTCTACATCAAGTCCATGTGGAAGTGAGATTGTGGGTATCTCTGAAAATACTAGTATCGATGAAAGCAATAAGAGAAGAGAATCCAATGTGTCAGAGTGTTCAGTTGAGATGGTGGATCTGAAAGATGGTCCACCAGAAACCAGACTGCATGTGGCCAAGATTATTAGGGATTGTAGGATTTGTCATCTGAGCTTGGATGCAGCCGATCAAGACTCTAATTTACCCATTGAATTGGGTTGTTCTTGTAAAGGTGATTTAGCTGCTGCCCACAATCAATGTGCTGAGGCTTGGTTCAAGATTAAGGGCAACAAGTAAGTATTCAAACTTTGTTCAAGTTTTGATCTTTATGAATGTCTAACACAGCCTTCTTGTAAATTCATTTTTTTTTGAGTTTCTTGCAAATTCATCTGGAGATTAACCATCTTTTAGTGTGCTTAAAAAGTATGGTAATTCTTTTTAAGTTGCTGAACTGGAATCAAGTAGGTTGTTTAATAACGTTTTGATTTTTCGTGTTCAGTTTCTATACTTATTGGCTGCAATTATTGATGGCAATTAGGCTAAAAGGGCTGGGTGAAAATTGAAATGTTAGGAAGATACAATGTAACTTTGCTTTGGTAGAAAAGTAACTTTAAATGAAAATAAAAGACATACCTGACGTGGCATAAAGGAAAAGGGGGTTGTGTGAAAGGGGAAGACTGTGAACTAGAGAGAGATAAAAAGCACCAGGAAGTTCTACCTTTATGGCCGACAATCTTTAATGTTCATTTTGTGGGAATTTGAGGTTTTCTTTAAACATTTTGAGACTGGGCTTTGAATTTTCACTTGGTTATCAGTAGTGTGGCAATTTTTCTTGCAAACGGATTTTGACTTCACTTGATGGATTTCTTGTCTGTCTTATAAATTGTACGTATTGTACTTGCAGGTTCCCCAAACTGGATACCGAATCGATAAGAGTTGTTGCTGGTTTCTAGTTATCTAAGTTAAATTTATCAACTTGAATTAGTGGAGGTATGGGAGGAGTAAAAATTTTAAAACCTAAATTGCCTATGCAGGTGATATCAGTTGGTCAACTTGTTAGATCCATGTCTATATTGGTATAGAAAAACGTGCAAGATACGGAGAAACCAGATAGATAACAGAAAATAGAACACGCAATAAAGTGAGCAAGTTCTCTAAAAAACTTTATTGACAAAATTGTCACAAAAAAGATATTTTCGTGTGATACTAGAATCTTGTCCATTTATCATTTGACTTGGTGATGGAAAATCCTAAATGATATTTACCATGACTAGATGGCTATATTGGGAAAAGCAATTAGGAAGCATTTTTATTTATGTTATTCATGGTGAGCAGTAGTTATCCTATATCACATCTTGTCATTTGAGTCATTAATTTTCTATAGTTTTGTTGCCTCAAATAACGAACTACTACAATAGTAGGACTGTTGCAATCAATTACTATGAATAGTATTTCCTTGTTCTGTCAAGATTTCAATTATATGAGTAGGGCTTTTGATGAATTGAATGAACAATATTTCCTCTTCTAGTTGCTCTTCTTCCTCTCTTCCCCCTTTGTGTTCTTTTTCCCCTTCTTCCATAATTCTAGTTCTTATAATGACCGTCCATGTCACTTGGTAGCTATTAAGTTTTTACTGGGAGTTCCACTGGATAAAACCAT
Organism: Fraxinus ornus; assembly: GCA_903798235.1. Classification (NCBI taxonomy): domain Eukaryota; kingdom Viridiplantae; phylum Streptophyta; class Magnoliopsida; order Lamiales; family Oleaceae; genus Fraxinus; species Fraxinus ornus. The sequence continues at coordinate 22,681 of CAIGRF010269399.1, forward strand.
TGTGGATTGTCTTGGTCTTAGACATAATTAAATTAATTCCTCAAACTATCCTTTTGATTCACAAATTTCCTCCACACACAACCCACACCCAGGCCAATAAAAGAATTGTAAATAAATACTGAAGAAAAGGTACTCATATAGAGATGCATTGTTTGGCTAAAGGAAAGACAATAATTTTTTTGTACCATTTATTCTCATCGAACTTCTCATCATTTTCAGATGCTCTCTTGTTACTGGGTTTTGCTGTATCGTCATTGGTAACCTTGAAACTTCTTTTCTGCAAGCTTTCATGTGAATGATGTATCTCTGCCATTTCAGTAATTTAGTAGTGGTGTTTTGGGTAGTGATTTAACATTGAACATTCAAGAATTTTGATGCTTACTGTACCAACTCAACCTTTCAATGTGACCTTTTTTTTTTCCGAGAGTTGGCAGCTGAAGTACAAGAGAATGGTCTTAGATGACATGTTCTTTGAAATTATGTGCAATCTCTTGATACAGTTGCTAACTGTTCCATGGATGTGTATTCATTCACTCGGTTATCTATTCTGATGCTTGAAGGAGTTATTTTGAAGTTACGATGATTATAATATCAGAAGGGCTGCCTCGAATTTCAATATCTGTTTCTTTGACTGGATTTCTCATTTAAATTTCAGATGGGCCACCATGTGATTCTTAACAATGATATGTGCAAACCATGTGGCATAAATTTGTGTGAGGATTTAACTCCGTTCCACCTTCTCTAGAATCTCTACTATACCATGATAACATAAGATGCTCCCCCAATTTCCTTGTGAAGTCTTTTATCCCCATTTTATTTCTTGAACCGTGTTCTCATCGTTACTTTTAGTCTATAAGCTCATTTACTGACCTAAACATTTTAGTAAATCAAATTTCGAGTTATGAGAGGTTCAACTTTTCAAAAAAGATAAAGATATAGAAAAAGGATGCCTAACCAACAGTCAAATCACCATGCATTTGCATAACCCTTCAAATTTTAAGCGTACTTCCCTTTTATCTTACCTGAGGTCTGAAATAATTGCTCAACCTTTTTAATTTCCTGGTAAGACTCTGATCCCCAAAAAATCTGAGGAGAATGCAACTGATTTACCAAATGTTGTTTCAGCAAGAACAGTGATTAGCCCTTCAATTTGTGCATCTGGTTGGTTACTTGGTTTGCAGTTATCTTTTATTTGCTGTTTTATTTGGTAATTCTAACGAAATTGGACAACTTGCACTCTTCATTCGCCCTGATATCATCTGTTCAAGATTTAGGTATGTTGTACACAATTCTTTAGAAGCAAGTCTCATCATGCTATGCATTAAGGTTTCTATCCATTTTGATTTGCAGAACTTGCGAGATATGTGGATCAATTGCACGAAATGTTTCTGGTGTGAACGAGGCTGAGTTGATAGAGCAGTGGAATGAAGCAAATGATACAGCAGCCATAGCTATGACATCAGCATCCCCAGCAGCGTCTCGGAACTTTTGGCAGGGTCGCCGATTTCTGAACTTCTTGTTAGCATGTATGGTATTTGCATTTGTCATCTCTTGGCTTTTTCACTTCAATGTTCGCTCATGAGATCTTCACCAGGGCTACAAAATGGAAAATCAAGAAAACATCAAGGCTTCTGTTTTCACACTTCCAATGGGCTCTTATATGCTGCCACGTTATGTATATTAGGGATAGCAGTTCATAGGACTTGCACCTGTTGTGTTTATCTATTTTCATTGTGAGAATATCCTTCTTTATTGTAACTTAATCCCACTGCTTCATTCCTAGATATATATTGCGATGTCTTTCATCATTTTACACTATTAAGTAAATACATGTCAGATCCAGGTGAAATACATTGAGAAGCCATGAAATGGGTTCTCAGGTACATTAAGGGGACTTCAGACTTGGGGATTCAGTTTAGAAAACAAGTTGAAGATGTTATTTTAAAGGGATTTACTGATTGTGATTATGCAGGTGATAGAGATAAAAGAAAATCCACCTCAGCCTACATGTATACCTTGTGTAATTCCTGTATAAGCTGAAAATCCTAATTTCAAAAGATTGTGGCTGTCTTCTACTGAGGCAGAATACATTGCTGCCAGTGATGCAATTAAAGAAGGAATTTGGTTAAAATGATTATTTAATGAATTTGGTTTTGTTAAAGAAGCTCTTTATTCTGATAACCAATCTGCAATTCATTTAAGTAGAAATCATGTATTGCATAATAGATATAAGCATGTTGATATTGAATTTAATTTTATAAGAGATATTATTTCACAAGGTGTTGTGAAGTTTGAAAAGATATCAACTAACTACAATCCTGTTGATGTAGGTACTAAGGTTTTGCCTTTAAACAAATTCTTGGATTGCTTGACCTTGTTGAATGTTACTGCATGTTGATCTGTGGATGTGATAAAGTGCGATAATGATGTCCTAAATGAAAGAATGACCACAGATGAATGTAAATCATTGTACCAAGGTGGAGTATGAAGGGAGTTGGCACAATGATGTAACAACCCCATTGCTGAAATTTTGATTGCCCAGCTGACTTATTTTATGGTTTATTGACTTAGTGCAAAAACGTGTTTGAGAAATGTCTAAAGTTGTGTTTTAACTTACCTGATGAAATGGACGCCCAAGATGTCGCTATGTGTCACCTCCTACGTCGTTGGATTGTAGACTATTGAGTAACTCTTTATAAGGGGCTTTTAGGGTTTCAACAGTGCACTTGCTCGAGATATTTCTCTCGTGCTTTTCGCGTCGTTCGAGAGTCTTCTTCTCCTTTCTCTCTGTTGAAATCAAAACTCTCTTTTGATTTCGTTTTCTCTCTCAAATTTGTGTAATCTTGTGTGATTCTATTTGAGTTTAAGTAGCCTATTCTTGTGTGAACTGTTGTTTGAGTGAAGGGAGATCGTTTATGATATAAGGGTTTAGTCTGAGTGTCCAAACATTGTAATATTCACTTTGGTTGTGATTTGTGTTCAAATGGTTGTTGTTCTTCAGTGACTGAGGCACTGAACTTGGATTCTGGCTTGAGGGCTTCGATTAATAAGATTACCTTTACTTTCTGTTATTTTCTTGTTCGTTTATTTTGCATATTTTGTTGTATGTTTTGAGTTAACTGGGTGAACTTCCTCCCAACACATCACTAACTGAACTTTATGTAATTGCAATTCATTACACGGATTAACTTCTATTTTTAACTCTGTTTACGTGGATGACGGAATGTATATGTTGCTGTTAACTCTTTCCAAAATAAAGTTGAAGATTTTAGAATCAATTCCAAGTTGGTGGCGCTCACATGCGCACCAGCTACTGGGGAGAGGCACTCAGTATTGCAGCCTACCTTATTAACCATGCACCCTCAAGCTCGCTGAATTTTCAAACTCCATATGAAGTCCTTCATTTAACCATAAGTGCTCCTACTGCTCCGAACTTACCACCTAAAATTTTTGGATGCGTGGCATTTGTGCATCTTCC
>CAIGRF010269419.1:0-11837 GCA_903798235.1 Fraxinus ornus
TTTGAATTAACAATATATAATATTTCTAATATTAAAAGAAAAATGATTATGGTAGAGTGTCCGAAAAGTGTCGATATCGACTCGTGTCCGACACGGACACGCTACCTAATTGAAGTGTTCGTGCTACAGAGATCACGAATGATGATTGTTGTTTACCTTCTAACATGGTAGGTAGGAGTAGCATGATTAGGAATACTTTGATTGGAAAAGGTTTCATATATTTATTGGAGATGCTAATTAGGGGCCTTTCCATGATAGTATATTTAGTAGTTATAAGCCAGCATACTCCCTCATTCTTGAAGCTTCAATTGCTGTTTGATTATTTCTCATTATAGGCTGTGGTAGATTGATTGTTTTGACATTATTTAATGGAAGGCACAATGTGGATCTTGGGTTTTGTCAAACTTCGAAGTTAGGAATTCTAATTATTCTAGAAAAATCTGACTTTTGGGTTCCTGGGAGCCTATGATGAAGAAGGTACAAGATAAAACAATTTTCTGGATAGAATGCCTTTGAAGCGTGCAGTGTCTAGGTTATACGAGTACTTTATGGTTGATATGCTGTTAGATTTGGACCAAACGATGCTTGCTAATTAGTGATATTCAAATTTTACAAACTATAGATGTATGAAGTTAACAATACTACATAACTATGGAAGAGTTTGATCAAGTATGGATGAAGGTGTACATTTGAAGGTCTCAAAGTACTAGTTTGGTTTTGATGCCTTGAAGATTGAACATGGAAATCTTTTTTTTTGGTCTAAAGATTGATATTTCATAGAAATACAGAGAGAAGAATTAAAATAGCCAACGATCACAATTGAAGAATTAAGTGTTATTTTGGGTATTAAAGAAAAGATAATTTCTATGGGAGTTATAAATATTTGCGGAAGGACAACCTTTAGATGGTCGAGACACGTTGCTCAAACCCAAAGAAGCTCCCATCAACAAAGTTAAGAGATTTTAGTGGAACATGTTAGAAGAGTAAGAAGTATACTAGATATGGCATCGCCACTTGTGGTTGCAAAGCAAAATATTAAATATTCCAATAGATTTAATAATGAAACTCGCACAATAAAGACAAATGATCTGTGTTGCCGTCTCCAAATTTTTCGGAAGAAGACTTGGTTTGTTGCTATTGCATATATATTATTAAAGATGTGCATAATGAAGCAGTTGCGAGTGAGACTGTTGATATTGGTCTAGTATAATTAGGCTGTAAATGGATCGGATATGGATCAAATTTGTCTGTATTTGATCCAATCCGATAAGAATAATTAGTCGATCCGATTATTCAAAGGATATTTGATTGTTAATTCATATCTGATTTGCTATGTTATTGAATATCTGATTCGAGGAAAAATCAATGTTGGAATCAACTTTTTTTTTTTTAATAATTTTTTTTTCCAATTTTTCCAATTCTTAAACGGGTTTAGTAATTATAAATTTTTCAACTTTTTTATGTTTTGAATTTGATGACTTTTTTATTCTAAATTTTTTTATTCTCTCATTAATTTATTTTAGTGATAAATAACGTGTCATAAAAATATTTTACAGACTCTATTATTTATAATAAATCGGATTTGATTGACCTATATTTATATTTGATTAATTTATTTAACGGATTATCATATTCAAATCTTGATCGGGTTATTAGACTGATACCCTAAATTCATCTCCCATTAATTTCATCGGATTCGAATCAAAATTCAATCTATTGACATAGTTATCTTCTGTGCAGCTATTGAAGGTGTGCCTGTTGTATTCTTTACTGATTCTTCGGGTTCACTCCCTTGTGATTTCTGTTTTTGCTATAATGTTATTGTTCAAGGTAATATCTCTTCATTCCTTGAGGTAATCTATTAAATTGAGATGCTATTATGCATTCTGTTTTAACGCCCGTATTGTCACAATATTTAGGTGCAAAAAACGTTGTCAATGCGTGTCGAGAATGTAAAGTAAAACGGCTAATATACAACAGTTCTGCTGATGTAGTTATTGACATTACACATGATATACTTAATGGAGATGAGTCCTTGCCATACCCTGACCAAGTATGTCATTGACTTGCGCTTCCGAATCGTATAATGGATAGCTATGTCTTTTTTCACTTCTCACTACCTTTAATTTCCAACTACTCACCCCCCTGCATGCCTTAATACAGTTTCAGGATATTGTTGCCAACCTTAAGGCTCAAGCGGAGGCACTGATATTATCTGCAAATGATATTGATGGCCTCTTAACATGTGCACTTCGTCCTTGCAATGTGTTTGGACCTGGAGATGAAAAGCTTATTCCATTTCTGGTGAATGTGGCAAACTCTGGATGGGCGAAGGTTTGAAAGCTATTTTTACGTGCGTCACATATTTCAGGTTTTATTATTTTTGTTGCTGTAATTTTGGAAATCATAATCATTTTATGAAATGTACTTGTATGTGACTTGGATTATGGACTTATATGTGACTTCGGTTCATAGATTGTTTCAGTATCCTTCCATATTGATATTTTTCCTGCTTCACATCTGTAAGGCGCACAAATGTTATGATATTGTCTCCACTAATTGTAGAATGGATTACGAGTATTTTTCTCTATTGCTTTCTTTTCTTGTGTTTTTTGTCTGAATATTGTATTACTATTCTAGCATCCTGTGTACATATTGCTTTGAATGAGTAATAGGCTTTCTCATTTCAGTTTATTATAGGAAATGGTGCAAATCAGTCTGACTTCACATATGTGGATAACGTTTCCCATGCTCTTATCTGTGCTGAAGAATCTCTGGATTCTAAAATGGTTTCTGTGTCTGGAAAGGTACTTTCTAGAATTGTATGCTCATACCTATGCCATTTCCAAGAATTTGAAAGGATATGTGACTCGAATGTTGTTGCAGGCTTTTTTTGTAAATAATCTGGAGCCAATGAAGTTCTGGGAATTTGTCTCTCTTGTATTGGATGGCTTGGGTTATCAGAGGTATATCACCCCTTATGATTTGATTGATATTTATAGTATTTGCTGAACCATCACTTCTGGCATTAGTTAGTGTAATCAACTATGCACGCAAAAGGTTCAAATTTCAGTTCTGTGGAATCATTGATGAATGAAGAAATTTTCTGATGAACGATTATTGCACCTCAAAGTACAAGACAGAGAGAAAATGATATAGAATTGATGAACTATTTTCTGCTGTTGCCTGCAGGAGCAGATGTTATTTGACAGGCTGATTTGGTTAGAGTAACGAGTCACCTACGGCTCTAATCCAAATCTGTTGCTATACTCTTATGCTGTCTTCAGGCCACCATTAACGTGTATCTCTGTTTTTATTTATGGTGATAGGAAAAAAAAAAAAAAATACAATTGTGTACGACAAGATACCTTGATTAACATTAGATACAAAATTAAACAAGCATTTTTCTGCATTAATGCTTCTCATATGTTGAGGCTTCACCCTTAAAGAACCTGTTGCTTTAGTTCACTAGGATTCAAGGATGCTGAGCAATCAATGCTAAACTATTGCTGGTTTCAAAATTGCTATTATTCCTCTTAAGCAAAATTGACCTAGTAACTACCATTGTGTGCATCTCACAATATCATTCCATCATTATTGCCTTCAAAATTCAAAATTTTCCAGAAATGAAATAATTAAAGAAGCAGGAAGACTCAACAAAAATCGAAATCGCTTTCTCCATAATTCCCCAGTACATGGACATTGCAAACAGAGTTGTGCATGTTTTATTGCTTAGTCAACACTTGAGATAGGCATAACGGGACATGGCATTTTGAGGTCTGGTATGCTTAAATTTATTCATTAGTGTTAATTTGGCGAGGCTACCTATTATTATGGAGCCTTTACCTTAGAAAGAACCCGTCAATTTCCAAATGAATGACTTGAGGGGGAAAGTGATGGACTTTGATTGGACAATGTAAAAGAAAAATTATATTTATTTTCTCTTCATATTTTGTTCGGTTTCATATATTTTTTGCCTACAGTTGCATATTAAAGCATGTTTGGGAATTGGGAAGTGTTTATAAATGATTTAATTTATAAAAAGATAGAAATAAGTGAGGGATAAGTGGATATTACTAGTTGGTCCCACAAAATGTGTGGATAAAAAATGTGTTGGGTGTTAATAAACAATTTATAAACATTTGAGCCAAACATAGGCTTATTTTCTCATTACCATTTTGATCTACATGTTTGTTTTATTTCAAAGTCTTGATGTGCAGTGAATGATTTGTTTGACTAATTCAATCCTCCTCCCTCCAGGATTGGGAGGTTGGGTGCTGGTGCCTGCCTTTTCTTTCTACAGTCTGCTAATAGTCTGAGTCCTTTAGTTTTCATTTCATTATCCATGTACCTATTAGATGATTTATGATCACCTTTCACTTGCTGCCAAACTGCTTACTACAGTAATTTTATATTGTTTTCTGAACTGAATTTCTGTTCATATCTGATTGCAGGCCCATTGTCAATGTTCCTGCATGGGTGGTTCAGTATATTCTTTTGCTTATGAAGTTGATGCGTATAAAATTGAACTATGGAAAGCTTGACTATTTGGTGTCAGTTCATTATGTTGCTAATCTGGCTGCACACACAAGGACATTTAGCTGTTCTGCTTCTCAAAAACATATTGGATATTCTCCAGTTGTTTCCTTAAAAGTAAGTATTTAATCTTTGATGTTTCATTTGTGTCTCTTCCTAATCCTTTTAAGGGAAATAGAAAAAGCAAGTGCAAATTGTCTTGTGAAGGACCAATTTGTGCTCTAAAATAGTTCATGACAGTACGGTTTCCACTGATTATGCTCATCCTCTGCTCACTTTCGGATCACGATTAGAGCTGAGAATGAGCTCCAGGTTGATTATGACTTTGAGCCTTGAATCATGTTGAAACTTGATTTCTGAAAAAATCCTGGATCTCCAATGTATGGACTAAAGCTAAAAACTCCAACTCATAATCATGTAAATTCACCGGGTACATGAAAAATCATTGTAAATCAACCAAAATACTAAGTCGTCATCTCAAGTCCTGGGTCTAACTAATTAATTGACACAAATAGTTCATGGGTATAAACTGAGTTCGTCCCAAGAGCAGCAGGGTGATCTGCTAGTTTTTAAAGATATAATAATGAAAAAGAAAAAAAAAGATGATATTGTTTTTTACAGTTTGGGGAATAGAAACCAAACTCCTATTGGTTCTCCACAAAAACAACCCTCCTCTGTAGAACCCATTTTTAAGGAACTCAGAAAATAAAATTGAAAATTTTAAAAAGAAATATTTTTTACCTCTGAAAATTTTAAAATGTAAAATAAAATTACTTAGGCTATGTTTGATTAGCCTATGACACAAATAGTTCATGGGTATAGACTGAGTTCGTCCCAAGAGCAGCAGGGTGATCTGCTAGTTTTTAAAGATATAATAATGAAAAAGAAAAAAAAGATGATATTGTTTTTTACAGTTTGGGGAATAGAAACCAAACTCCTATTGGTTCTCCACAAAAAAAACCCTCCTCTGTAGAACCCATTTTTAAGGAACTCAGAAAATAAAATTGAAAATTTTAAAAAGAAATATTTTTTACCTCTGAAAATTTTAAAATGTAAAATAAAATTACTTAAAGAAGTTTAAAAAAAAAAAATTTGGGCTTTCAAGCAAAAATTGTGCCAGTTATATATAAGGCTGTTGATTTTGTTAATATTTGAATCTTTGGGATGGATGGTATAGTAATACTGATGTTTTAAGCACCGTTTGCATTACATTCAGTTTTTCTTTATGTCCTGAGATTATTATTTTTTTTGTAGTGACTCAAATTTGGATTTTGACAGGAAGGGGTAGCATTAACTGTTGCATCATTCTCTTACTTTGCCAGAGACTCACCTTTCTCAAAGTACAATAAATCTGATGAACAATCAAAAGCGAACAAGCTCCTAGGTGGTGGGAAAGGTTAGTGCTTTCAGTTCTTTCATAATTTATCTTGATTTTTGCACTAAATTTTTTAAGGTTGCACAATGAAAAACAATGTTCAAGCGCTTGGATTACTTTGAATGTGAAGCCCTTTCTGGACTCAATTGGCTTAAAATAGAAGCAATATCTGTTATAAATGTGAATAGCAGTGTTGAGCTGAATCAATAGTACCTAGCTACAAGGACTTCCTGTAGACACCAAGGCTTATTTAAAGCTAATTTGTCCATTTTTAAATGTGAATATAGATGAATAACAGAATAAGGTACTGATCATAACTATTGTCCCTGATGACTGGTTAGATAAAATTCTAGTTTATGACCTATATACAGGCCTCATGCATCAGAATGTTATATCCATAAACACTAGTGGAATGTGTCTGTTAACCACACATTTGTAATAACTTGTCTGAAAATCAAAATTCATTCTCCCCTGCCCCCACCATGTCTCGGGTTAAAGAAAATAGTGATTTCTCAACACATTCTTTATTTCATCTGAGTGTGACATTATACTGTCTTACTGCAGTTGCAGATATTTTGCTGTGGAGAGAGGAGAAGAAAACATTTACTTGTTTTCTTTTGTTAGTTCTGCTGTATTACTGGTTTTTCCTTACTGGGAGAACTTTTATCTCATCTGCTGCTAAGCTGCTTCTTCTGATAATCTCTGTGCTTTCTGGATATCATATGCTACCACCAAATATGTAAGTATGAGCACTGCAGTTTTCGTTGGTGGATTATGCTGTCAGCGCTTTATATAGATATAACTTCATTGCCTGTTCCCATGAGTTACTTCCCGAGCCCAATGATTTTTTCAGTAAGAACAATGTCTTGCAAGTTATCTCCTTAAAAATCGCAGTAATAAACCTCTTTTTTAGAATCATCCACTAGTTTCTCCTCTCTCAGAGATGGGTAATTCCTATTTTTCAGCCTTTTTTTCTCTGGGGCTTCATGATACTTTTTCTTGAATATTATTGGTTCTATGAGTGTGTGACAATGTTTAAAAAGGCGTAACTGTCTACCGAGACCTTTTTCCTTATGGCGAATCATAAGCCTTGAGGCGTAAACCTCACCGGAAACCAACAAAAATGTCAAAAAATTATTAAAATGCAAAATAAGTTCATAATAAATCATGACAATCTTCAAAATTCCTAATAGAAAAATTTAAAATGTGCAAACAAACAAAAGAAGTCGTTAATTTAACAGAAAAGAAACTGCTATTTAGTTGGTGGGGGTGTGGACTATTCCCGAAGGGGGACTACGAAAAGCACAATTTTTTAATATTTTAATGGGTAGCGAACTATTCTCAAAATGATTTAAAGTAAAACAATCTAGATTAATAAGGAGCACATGCCTCACAGGCGTTGAGGCGCTGCTGTGAAGCATGTTCCTCGTGTACGCTTCCAAAAACCACCTCACAATCAGCGTTTTGAGGCATTTTTTGCTGCCTCACTCTATGGCTGGCCTTAAGGTGCACCTCAATCAGGCTTCTTTATATCATGGTGTATGGAGTCCTATCTGATGTGAATTGGGTAGATTTATGCGATTCTTTTCTGTATGGTTCATGTGTTCATGTAATGGGACAAATTGTGATGGAATCCAATACTTGGGTTCATTTCTTGAGTGCTTAGTTAAGCCTATTGAGACACATTACTTGTGAGTACGTACAAATATCTTCAATTTTCCATTTGAATCTTCTGTCTTTTGGCACAATGTCAATGAATATATTTTGGGTTATTTACAATGATCTCTTTTCAACAGATATGGATTTGCGATTCCTAGAGTATCATCATCTTGTTTTGAAATCTCAGAAGTTGATATGCAAGAGATATTTTTAATCATGGCATCTTTGTGGAATTCACCGAGTCATGTGACAAGGATATTGGCCCAAGGAAGTGATTGGAGTATCTTCTTGAAGGTATGAATTAATTGAAACTCGTGTTTATTTCTTTAACTGAAGTTGGTTGATTTCTGGTCTTGGTTAGCTAATGCTCTTACCTATCTTCCTTTACCCCTCATCTTTCCCACCCTCCTTGTTGGAAACATTTGTCAGAGGACTGATGGTTTGATGTGGGCATAGAAATATATAAAATGATCTTTAAGATAATTTAAGAAAAAGACCTTCAAATTTATCGTATTGGAGAGGATGGATAAACTTGTTGATCCTGCTGGTTTGTTAATTCAGCATGTGGTGCCATATCTATGTTGCAGATCTATTTCATCATGACACAATCGGCATTGGTTTGTCGTTTTACTGGAATGTCTTTTGGGGTGTCTCCGAAGTAACTACAGTTTTAATTTAACATGCATGAAATGCGTTAGTATAAAACTTAACTAGGGTCACATGCATGAAATCGTGATTGCTGAAAACTTGGTTTTTCATTCTTGGAGGAGTATATTTCAAACGTGCTTGTAAGCCTTAGGATACTTGTCAATGGCATCATCTTGATGCAACCCCATACTTTCAAGAACACTGTTTGTGAGCTCAATTTATAAATACATATCACGACCAATGAATATACCTGATAACCTAATTGGTGATTTAGTTCATTATGTGTTCTGCCCTGTGTATCTATTTATTGGGTGTGAGAGTGGATATATTTTTCGTTGAACAGTTTCAGTTGGTATTTTTGATAAGATATTACTGGCAAGCTTCTCATTTGGGTTTGGCAATTAGCATTATTTCCTAACTTCTTGAAAACTAAGCTTGTCAAAGTTGCCTGAACTGATAAGAAATCAATGAATTGTTGGAAATTTTGGTGATGATCTAGTTTCTCTAGGATTTTTTCAAGTCTTTAATATTATAGGAACTTTTTGAAATATAAAACTGCAGAGGCTTTGACAAGTAAACTAAATGGAAAGCTGAAAAGGACAATTAAGAAGTTTCAAGCAGAAGTATAAGCGAAATTATAGTAAGGGGGGAGAAAGTGGTTTACAAGATATTTTGGCAAGGAAAAAATGAGAACTAGAGATTTAGCCTCCGTTCGGAAAGAGTTTATAAATAGTTTAATTTATAAATAGATAGAAACAAGTGGTGGATAAGTGAATGGTATATGTGGGTCCATTGGAATGTGCGGATGAAAGTGAGGTTTGATCATTTATAAATAATTTATACATTATATAAGGAATTAAATGGTCAGTTGGATATAGTCAAAAAATCATACAACAGCTGAGCTGTTCTTAATTTCTGTTACCTGTCCATTTAGTACTGTCCTTGAGAGAAGTTCTCTTCGTTTTTCTTCATAAGATTTCTTTTGAAAGTGTTCCTGGAGGTGCGAATGATGTGGACTTCAAAGAAGATTCTTGACATGTACCCCTTAGCACATGGAATTTTAATAGAACTATTTGGGTTGGATCAGCGTGATATCTAACATGTCTAGAAACTGATGCAGGTATCAGCTTTGCTGTACTTTTGTAAGCTGATGGTTTCACATTCCTTGATCATAGCTATTGGCGTAGGTATGGATTATTGGTACTGTACAAATGATTCCAAATTGTGCTCTGGCAGTAGTTTAATTGATTGTTGGGGTTCTAATAATTGCAGCATTAGTCCTTGCATTCACCTTGTTCTTTGTGTACGAGCAATACGAGGAGGAAATTGATGGAATTGTGAAGGTCATTTCCAGCAGGGCAAGGAAGGAGGTTTCAAAACTACCCACGCCTTTGACCTCAATTTTACCCGAGTGTAAACCTTTGGAAGAGATGGGATCTTCCCAACACACATTGTTAGACAGTCGGCAATGATTTGCATGGTTTTGTTTTCGACTGTAGATATGTATTCTAACTTAAATAGTTCTTGTACGAGTATATATTATACAGCTCAGTGTTTGGTCGAATGCTTGGTAATATTACATTTCATTCAGGATTTTATTGCATGATGTCACTCACTGCACTTGATCAGCCCCTATCTTGAACACATATTTTTGCTTATGAACTGTAGAGGTCGATAATCATGTGCGAAAAAACTGAAATCGATGAGGGGAAGTTTATCCACAAATTCATATGATGACAATGTTAAGGATGATGAATTCTTGAATAAATGGTTGTTAGTTTACCTCTTAAATATGCTTACTCGTTTCTTCCTTTTTGACCTTTTTTTTATAGTATCGTTGCTCTGGCTTGTTCTAGTTTAAACAAGAATGGTCCTACGCTACGTAGTACTAATAGTGCTTAGCACCTATCTAGATGACTAGGGTTTTTTGGCCTCTTATGTTTGTAAGTTTTGCTGTGAATCATTGAATGATGAATTGGTGTGGTCTCTTGCCACTTAGATTAGTGTTATAGCATTTTACTTTTCTGTTTGGTGAGAATTAAAATTAAATTTTTAGTAGATTTTGATAAAAGTTGATAAAATATATGATTAAAATTTATTGTTGACTTTTATTTAGATTAAAATTTAGATTTTGATTCATATCAAACAGAGCTAAAAGAAATATTCAAGGGATGAAGGGAATTGTAATGGTTGCATAATGCTATATGATACTATTGTTTAGTACGTGTCTAGAATTCATTGTTTGATGAATAGTATTCATGTATTTCATCATTCATTGTGCAAATTAATTGAATAATTACATTTGCCATAATTACATTTTACTATAAATTTCAATTGAACTGCTATATTTCAATTTGTCTCAATTGGATCTATATATTTTAGTTGGATTTTATTTTCATGTTCAATTCTATCACATTCGTTATTTTATGTGATTGTTTTTCTTCATTTTAGGGTCCGTTTGATAGTCTTAGTTTTCCATGGAAAAGGAAAACATTTTCCTTTTCCACCCTTAAAAAGCTGTTTGATTGATAAATTTTTCCATGGAAAACATTTTCTACCTTTTTCTAGGTACATCCATTTGATGCACATTTTCTTGATTTTGTTTTCTCACCTATTAAGTGGGAAAGTAATTTCCACCTTTTTTTATTTTATTTTATTTTTTATTTTTTTTATTTTTTTAAGTAATGGCAACAAACTCTATCAACTATTGTAAAAAAAAAAAAAATTCACTTTTGTTGACAATTTCCATACAAAACAAAGCCAAACGAATGATATTCGGTATGGTTATTTTTTTTTCAAATTTTTTTATTTTTTACAATTGGAACAAATTCTAGATCCAATAGTAAAAAATATTATCACTTTAATGGACAATTTTCATAAAAAATGAAGCCAAACGGACTCCAAAATTTCAGCATTTTCCATGAAAAATTATACCAATCAACAGGGGCGGAGCCAGAAAATTCGTTCAGCGTGGGCACAATTTATTCGACGCCGAACTTTGAGTTTTTGGCCATGGATTTAACAATGATAAAAATATAAAACAATATAATCACAATACTAAAAATGACATAATTTATAAAATACACATTTTCACTCAGATGTGAAACCACTTTCTCACGAGTAAACAAAGAAATTTGTGATGTCTTTTTCAGCCGTACAAAGTCTAACGACAAATAATGATGGAGTTGAAAAGGCGTTTTTTACTCCCCCATTAACGATAATTAAAAACCAACAATAGGCAACACAATTGTGAATCTTGTTAATTCACTTATCGTCGAACCCAATTATTCGACTCATATGAAAAATTCTTATGAGGCTGAATGGTGAATCCTTGAAGATCACTCACTTCAAGATTGTACTCACCATTCCACAATCTAGGCCAACAGCTACCCGAAATCACTGCCATTCCAATTTTCCCACCACCCACATTCAATGATTTTGAGAATTGAACTGAATTCGGATGTAGAAACTCAATATTTGGGATTGATTGGGCAAGATTATATGAAGAATTAGGCGAAGGGAGATTATTTGGTGATGGTGGAGCTATTGAGATTGAATGTGGAGGAGAAACATTAGACCTAAAATTGGCTTCACCATGTGAAACAATTGATTTGGCCAG
>CAIGRF010269462.1:6100-20284 GCA_903798235.1 Fraxinus ornus
AAGTAATTTACTGGCCAATTCATGTCCAACAGTCAAGTTTCCAACACACTGCAAATTTTAGGGGAAAAAATGAGGAAGAAATGGTGGGTCCACACACCGCAAAGAGAATTGTAGAGTTTTTGCGAGTTTCCTTCTTTAAAAAATCATTTTTAATAATATAATATATTTTTTCAAAAAAATATTTTACAAATAAAATCAATTTTTTGCTTATTTTTTAATTTAAGGTAACTTGTGTCCACCCAACAATGTCAAATAAAATAAAAAAAAAAAACTGCAGACACCACCCTCCAAAACACACAACCTGCGTGAAAGAGGAAGAAAAGCTTCCATGTGAAGAAGTGCCTGTGACATAAATAAACAATACGTCAACACCCCTATAAAGAAACAAGAATTATTATTATACAATACCATTAGCTGAACAGAGAAAAAGAAAAAAAGTTAGTTGGGTTTTTATTTTCCATGTGAAGTGACCTAAAAGACAGCCAAGTTAGTATATTTCTTACTAGTTCATTGAAAAAAAGCGTTTCCATGAGATAGAATCAATAACTATTGTTTGTAATTTGGTGGGAGAAAATGTTTCTATAAAGAAAGTGAAATGTATTTGTAGTGTTTGATTATATGCCTCAAAAAGTGAAAAGCATCAATTATGTGAGTCTCATGTAGCAGATTCAAGGAGTGAGAAACCAGATCTCTCAAGAACTCAGAGTAAGCTTTTCTTTTCAATGCTTTTTCTATGATTTTCTTTCTGGGATTTTCTTGAAATTCTCTTTTCTTGTGATGCAATTGTGCTTTGATTTACTGGATGTTTATAGGTTTCTTCATATTCTGTAGAAGAAATAAGTTCTTCCTTTTTACTTGTTTTGTATAGCTTATTCATGAATTTAGGATATAATATATTATAAAAGGAGTTTCTTTGAAACCATAGGCATGTTTTGTATTGAATTTACAATCTGTTATTCGAGGAGGGTTTGGGGGCTTTCTATTGGATCCACCAAAACTTTTATTTTCTTGAATTGCTTTTTCTGTGGCTTTAATTTTCTTGGCTTTTTTCTGCAAATTGAGCTCTTGTAGACTGGATCTATGAACTTGCATTATTTTTTCTATGCAACTTTTTTTTTGTTATTTTATGCTAATTTTTATACCATATATGGAACTCGAGATTCGTGAAATCCTAAATGATCTAACAAACAAAAAAAAAAGTGAAATCAGAGCTCATTTTTTGATGGGGAAGCAATAGGAAATTCTCTAGAAATGCATTGATCAAAAGAATTATAGGCTCTAATACGAGACTTGATGTAGAAAGTTGGAAATTCTTGTTCATGTTCATGAAGCTGGGGACTTAAACCGAAGATAAAAAGTGATTCAAGTGAGTTTATTTTATGCAATGATATCTTATTCTGTACTATACTAGATTGATTATTGGACCATTAACTTGGATGGTTGAGACGTGTCTTTTGTGTGGATTTAAGGTAGTCACGAGAACGAGGTGATTCAGTTAGAAGATCAAAGTTGTCATGTTCTGATCTAGTTGTAAAAAAGATTTGATTTTGTCGGTCCTATAGAAAAGATGTAGTGCTGAATTGATTGAAACAGTGAAAAAATATGCATATAGCCTATCCAGTATTTATTGATAAGAAGGTTTAGTTTGCTCTGTTATATAGTGGAGATGGATGACTATACGTCAAGTTTTATCCTTAACGAATATCAGTGAATGCACATTTAGTAGATTTTTTAATTAGGAAACAGAGAAAAATGCCACATGTCTTTCCGATAAACTTTTGATGGTGGATGTGTATTCTTGCATCTGTTCATGTATCTATGTTTTCCATGGTGTAATAGAATGAAATTTCAATCACGCGCTTGATGTTAAAGTTGTATAGCTTTGTTAAGATTTTTTATCATGGAAATAGTAATTGGCAAACATGTGTTATTCAATTCAAATGGCATTAATTTTCAGCACTTTTCTCACTTAAAATGTTTTGTAACACAGAAATTAGAACTGTCCATCTTTGGATTTATCAATCTGTCCGTAGTTTCATCGTGAAACTCAATTATTTTTTCTCCACTCATCATAAAATGACTTTTGTTGGCTCCTTTTCAGATTGATAATCATTCCCTTGGCAGCTGCTTTGATTTGTAGATAGTCGGAGGATCTCTTTGTAGATTTATAAACATCTGTTGGCGTCTTTTTAGATTGATAAGCATATCTTAGTTTCTATGATTCATTTTCTTGTTTTGAAGTTTTCTTTCCTGGGATCTATTAGTTCAGAGAAAACTGATAGTACAGACTATTCTAAAATTGTTCTTTCTATGTCTCTCGATTCTATCCTGGACGGAGGATTAGTAAGTTTGAATATCGAATGTGACTAGACGTTATTATTTTGCAGCATTGTTGAGATCATGGGAACTTTGGTACACGATAATGAGAATGTACACACTGAAGAGTATGTATCATTGGGTCTTAAAGAATCAGGGATTGGAAATTTAGGAACCCCCCGAGTTTTATCACTTTTCGCAACACTTCTTGAGAGATCTGTTCAGAAAAATGAAAGGATACTAGAGGCCACGAAGACAAAAGATGCTATCACAATATTTCACGGTTCAAGAGCACCTTCTTTGGGCATTCGTCAATATATTGATCGAATTTTCAAGTACTCACGCTGCAGCCCGTCATGCTTTGTTATTGCACATATATATGTGGATAGATTCGTTCAACGGACAAATATGTTCTTAACATCCCTTAACATTCACCGAGTTATTATCACCAGTGTAATGGTGGCAGCAAAATTTATTGATGATGCGTAAGTTTCCATGTAGCCTCTCGATCAATATTTGTGAATTTCACTTTTTATAAATTTCTAACATGACTTGAAATACATTTCAGATTCTTCAATAATGCATATTATGCTAGAGTGGGAGGCATAAGCACGGCAGAGTTGAACAAGTTGGAGATTAAGTTTTTATTTGGTCTCGATTTCCAACTTCACGTGACTCTGCAGGCATTCAGGAAGTATTGTTCTCTGTTGGCAAAGGATGCCACAGACGTGCTTCAGATTGAACGCCTCGTCTCAGGCATGTGGAATGAAAAAGAGTTAGCAGAAAAAAGATGATTCCATTTGTGCTTTTACAATTGCTAGATGATATTCTACTTGGGCTGGGCAAATCTGATTATACGCTTTGGCGATATTACCTACAAAATAAAAGGCCTGCTAGACGATGTAAGGAACCCTCAAAAGGGCAGCCGTCTGATGGGTACTCTTAACTACTACGTTAATGATAATAGGGCCTCTCTTTATCGGTTTAGTAGAAATGATTGTTATAAGATTGCAGCTTGCAGGATTTTCTTTTGTATTTGAGTAAGTTGGTTTAGGAACCATTTCTCGTTTTGTTTTGGTTTGTTTTCCTTCGTACTATTTTTTTTCTTGATTTTCCTTTTTCAAGTTCGTCATGCTCTGCATACATTTTTCTGTATAGGATGAGAGAGAGATCACGCGTTTAAAAACTTGGGGTTCTATTGTTTGATCATGTAGAAGGAGATGTTGAACTTCATACAGGTTGCTAAATATTGATCTTGCCGAACTCTATTCTTTGGTGAATAGCTGTTTTATTTCCTAGTTGAGAAGAATGTTGTGACGCATAAAAAGGATTTGTTGAGGTGCAATGCTAATGTGAACTTAGCACATCTTTGTAGTTGATACGTCGTTTGATAGCTGCTTCAAGGATCCAACGAATAGCTAAGGCTTGCTGACGATCCCTGGCTATAATGTTTCACTCTCAACCTTGGGTCCTAGCACCCAAAAGTATGTATAAACGATCTAGGCCTTAATGCAAACTCCAAGTGCGATATCTCCTGGCCGAAGTAAAGTAGAACAATCACCTGTATGGGCAAACACGTGTCCAAAGCTCGAATCTACTTAATCTCCAACTCATGTGCTTAGCCAATGAATTCAAAACGATTTTCAGCAAGTAGCCCGCGATAAAAACTAAAAAGTTTATCTGGAGTTTGCATTAAATGGAAAATTACAGGTGCTTCCAGGTCAAGATAACAAGATAGTCTTTGCCCATTTACTCCACTACTCCAGAGAAACTAATCAACTTCTGTACACACTACGGTCACCAATTAGTCAGGATCAAAACTGAAGCTGTAACGTCTATTGTTGTAGCTCAGCATGGACAGGTCTCGTCAGTGCTCTTACAAAGTAGCTTCGCATCTCTCGTGAAGTACGTTGGATCAGCTGACAGTACCTGCATTCCGCATATACAATTGAAAAATTTATACAACATTTCAAAATAACAACAGAACGAAATCAAGCAGGTAAAGGAAAGAGATGGATGAACATACGATGGCATGATGCTGAGTTTGTCAAAGTTTTCCAAGATGAATAGAATGCAAGAATGCTTCAATGACGATGCATTGAATGCCTCTGATAACTGAAACATGAGAGAGACATTCTCCACCGAAACGTCCTTGAGAAGATACAAAGAAATCGTCAGAACATTAAATAAACTATAATAGAAAATACACGTCTTTTATTTTTATTTTTGAGAAATACCTGTGCAATGGCGTATTCACACAGGCGCTTAAGCCCCTCCAAAAGATACTGATCGGCAGCTCTCAGAAGATCCTGTGCAATATCCAAAGTGACATCAACAGAACCTGTGTATATGTACCTGCAAGAACAAAATAGTTTCGAGTTAGAATCTTTAATGAGAAGAATTGCTTTTAATTTAGTTATGGATGCATAGTTGGAAGGAATTTCGAAATCTATTCACCTCATCATCAACTCAAAAACATCCCATCTAATGTTTGGAATTTCTATGTTCTTTGCTTCTCTTTCCTGCCAAAAAGTTCACGAGACTTTAGAGAACTTATAGACCAACAAAGCACAAGAACGTAACAAATCAAGTCTATGCAATTCAAAAGATTACAACCAAGCTCTGTAACATTCTTGGCCCTTTTAATGTGCCACAATTGTTAAATTTCAAGTTTCTTTAACTTGTATATTTACTGAGGGTCAATATTTTCTCCAACTGAGTTTACCCTTATACATTCCAGGTTATCACAGATAAGCTGAAAAAAAAAAAAAAAAAAAAAAAAAAAAAANTTTTTAACACCCTTTTCAATTTTTTTGTTGGTATCCATAAAAAGATCTGGGAGCACAGGCACCCAGATCAGAGCAAACTCCACTTTCTTTTAAAACTGTATCTTCTCTGAATGCTAGCCTACCAACCATGCCAACAGCTACAGTTGTAAAATTGAAAGGTCAAGTAATGATCAGGACAGATGAGGGTGGCAGATGCCAAAACTTGGTCAGACTCTTAACAATTCAATGCTCCAGATGAGATGAAATAGAAGTCAAGTCTTTGGAAAAATTCAAAATGGTTGATCCAAAAGAGCCTTTGAAGGGACCGTGATATTTATAAACCATAGTAGTTTTTCCATGTTGGAAGTTGTGGATGTGCAACTGATTATCAAATATGGAGATGGTTTTCATTTTTCTTCCCTCTTCGGTGAATCAACTTGGATTCTGTTATCTAAAAGCTTCCCAATATAGTCAAATTTCTATTTGTGGTATATCCATTATTTTTAGTTTATTTTCATATTTCAGATATTAACATAAGTTTAATGTTGATGGACAACTTGCGAAGTACATGCAACCAATATACCAGTTAAGGTGACAGATTCATTCACCGGATCCAATTTTAGGGGAGGAAATGTATATCATGAATAACACACATTATTCTTAGCAGGCCGCTGAAAGGGGTTGTAGCATAAATGTGAAGTGTAAGTATAACAATTGTATATTCACTATGTAATTGTATAAGATGTATCCTTCTACACGAGGCAGAAATGTGAACGCTCAACCAACATATTAGAAAAAGGAACCATATAGGTATTCAGTCCAAAACAATGCTCACCCGATAACCACCATCAAACATTGCCCGGAACGCATCAGATGAAGCAAGTAAACAAATTCTGTGTGCATAGAACGTTTTGCCTAAAAACAAAAAATAAAATAATGTTGAGAATATGATAAGAAATGATCAGCGTGAGCATGCACATAAAGTCCATGTGCAAAAAAAGAGAACAAATTTCCACCTTCAACCAAAAATGTCACGTCAGACAATGTAGGATTATTTACAAATTTCTCGCCCAAATACACCTGTTACAACAAAGGCAAAACAATCACTTGCTACAAATAATATAAAATAATAATCTGGCCACATAAACATAACAAAAAGATGCCAAATACGATCATGCAGATAACATTAGCTATATGAGGAGTTCAAAACATATGACTTCAATAGGTCAAATCTTTATTTCCTATTGTAGGTAACTGACATTTCTTCCAGCATTCCACAAACATTAACATCTTAGTCACACGTTAATTAAGAGGGCCTACTAATAGTTATCAAAAGTAAAGATAGATAAGCATTCATTCCTCCCTCCACAAGGTGTTACCGAAGGTATAATATATACATTCCATTTTGTTTATTTGCTGCAATCAATTCAATTCCATGCTTCTGTCAAAACAACAAATAATTCAAAGATGGAGGACAAGCAGAAGGCTCCAGAAATTATGGCAAGTGCTAACAATGGATATCAAGCCTTGAAAGTGTATACAGCATGAAAAAATGTCAGAGCTGAAGAAAAAATCAGGAAAGCATCACAAGACGCCATAAAAATTATTGCTAAGGAAAGCAATACAAGACACCGTAAAAATTATTGCTAACGAGAAAAGGATTTCCTCGAGAAAGATTGGAAGAGTTAAAGCTAAAAATAGATCAATTTCTATTGAGGTTTTGCTTAGAAGCAGCAGTGTTTTAGAATGCACACAAACAAGCAAGTTGATAACATGTGGATATTTAGAATTTATCACATGATTCTATGGCATTTTCATCATGCTTTTTGTGGAAAATCATTGGGATGAAAAGATAAAACTTGTGATCCCACAACTTTGCTAGTAATCTTAACTCATATAAAGCTAGATTTCCTCTAACCGAACATGTCTCCAAAATGTTCAAAACAACTCACTGTTTCTAGCTTCAAACTTCAAATAGCAAGTATATATGATAACATAATTAAGTGATTATTTCTAGTTGAGCAACATGATAGTATTTCCTTTCAGTTTTGTCTGTCTAATTTCATAACTTCCCCAATATTTGAGTTCGAGTGCTGAAAAGAAATGCAAATAACAATATTGCAAAAAAACCTTAAAGCAAAAACATTACATTTATTGACTGACTGACTAAACAAAAGCATAGATGCCACATCCAAAATAATGATCATAATCAAAACCTGGGGTGTTGGGGAGGGAGGAGCTGCATCCACAGGAGAAAGTGAGCTGGCTTTACTAGCCACCTTGCATAAAGCCAAAGAGCTATCTCTTTGGTACTTCAAGTTAGTTGATTCCAGAATCTCCAAGATCAACTCCAGCCCTGCAAGAACATAACGTAGATGAAGCAGGTAGTTGGTATGTATTTCTGGAGGCCAGTGATGGAAAAGCAGCAACGCAACTTCATAGAGAAATTTGACAAATAATATACCATTGTTATCAATGAAGATTGTCTTTTGATCTTCTGGAGAACAGAGATGAGCAAGGGCCAAGGCCACTCGTCTTTGAACAACTTTCTCTCCAACACGCATCATGTACAACAAATGACTCAAAACCTGCCAGGCACAGTATATAAAGTGATGGGCAGGAAATATAATTTGTATATATATAAAACAATCAGAGCACTCAATAAACAAGGGACAACTTCTTGATCATTTCCTCCAATAATATCTAAGTATTGTTTATGGATAACTCGTGAGCTAAAGTTCAAGCTCTTGATTTTGCTCGTGATACGCCACTATTGGCACTTGAAACAGTTATGAATTTTCATGCCTCTTCACATTTTTGGATGCAGCAAAGATACTCACTCGTCCGTGAATTTTCTCTTCAAGTCGTTTCAATGTCTTCGCTACACAATCCCTGGTTGGCTACAGAAAAAGAAAAATGAGAAATTACTTTTACCTACCCATGACAGGATATACAGTCATTTAATCAAACCAGTGGTCAATATATTTGTCATCACAAAATGCAAATAGGTAGAAACAGTACCTGGACAATAAATTCACCATCTTGAAGTTTCTGAACACCTCCAACCCTGATAAGATCTGCTACATTATCCTAGACAAAAAAATAAATAAAAATTATCAAAGATAATAAGTTCAAGTGGGCATGAGTAAATGCACCAAATTGAAGCTATTTTTTTTTTAGCACGAAATAAGCTAAAATCTGGTCACCTACAGAAACATGATACCTCATTATCTGCCAGGCCATAGAGAGCAAATGCGGCATTGTGTTGTAGAGAACCATTTTTGGAATCAAGAAGCTTCAGCAATGGCAATACACCACCACTGTGGGCAATACCAGCTTGGTTGTGTGAATCCTATAAAAGCAAAATGGACAACAGAATCACTCACCAAGTAATTCATTTCTATAAAGGGTTAAATTTCACAAAGGCAAGTATATTTAGTATTATCCAATAAGATCCATGAGAAAAAGTACATAATCCTTTCAAAAATCAAAACAAATGAAGGAAGATCCACACATGGTCTTGCACCAAGAAAATATTATGAGAAGACTTTAAAAAATGGAAAGAAAATAATTGCAATAAACTGAGCTTGATTAATGTACTCCAATATAATCACATACACAGAAGATCTCATCCTAAAAGGATTCCAACAATTTTGCAAAGCCCAGATTTACAATTTGGCCTTGAAATGTGCTCTCTCTTAATCAAGGATTATACAAACGGAATTAAGCAGCAGTGAATGAAAAAATATTTAATATCCTGTACAGCATATTTATGCAACTTCATATGTGAAGGTGATAGAAGAGACTACATGCATAATCTACGGGACATTAAATTTTGATTCAACGATTTCTGCATTTCTACTTTTAAAAATGGTCAACTGTCAAGTATCCATACATTTTGTTTTCTAAACATGCCCCCTCATTCATCGTGAAACTGATTATTCCTTCTTAAAAATAACATAATGGTTTCAGTGAAAAATGGAAAGAAAACAGGCAAAGTCAGACAGCTAACGTGTTTTAGCTAACATGGAAGTAATAACCCTCCATTTTGTGATCCATATAAACATTCATCGAAATGAAACCTCAGGCTGAAACAGCCCATCTAGAAAAAGTAATAATGGATTATATTCAATGAAAGAATACTTGAAACATCCAGAAATATTGAAAGCCATGCATCATTTAGGATACCGAAACAAAGGTTGTCCCAATGGAACCTATAAAGGAAAAATAAAGTTGGTGTGAAACTCATAAGACTCAAAAGATTTGGCATTCGTTACCTGAGCCAATCTCCCCAGTGCAAAGGCTGACATTTCCCTTAATTGTGCATCTGGTGATTGAAGCATCTCAATTAGTGGCTGCACAGCACCTCTTTGGACAATGTGCACCTGGAAAAGCATCATGCAGAAATTGTAAGAGGTATTCAAGGTTGAGATAAAATTTAACACAATGAAAAATGCATGTTCAGAAATTGATTTCACCCCAACTGAAAAGTTATATAGCTGAAATATTATCGACAACCTTACAGTCTGAATCAGTAGCAGCAAATTGCCCAACCAGCAAAGCAGCTTCTCTTTGGCTCTCCGAACAACAGGAACTGTTACAAAATTAAGGACACACGTTGTCAAGTTAGAGAATGAAAAAGAAGCATCTTGAATGAATCAAAATTGAGATTAAGAAATTTCTCTTCCTGAGAAAAAAGGTACTTAATGACACATAAAAGAAGCCAGCTAAAGGATTTTCATTTATTTATCACACAGAGACCTTCACTCAGATATGGTTCCGCGGGTGTTACTGAAGAGCAAAACTGGAAACTGTGTTTTTGATATCAATACAAAGATAAAATGCAAAAAGATGGGATGGGAAAACAGCGATAAAATATCAATAAATTTCTGATTACTCCTACCAATCAACCCGACCATCATAAAGAGTACAAGTCCATCTCCATAAAGTTATAGGGCCTGTTTGGTTAGGATTTTTCAATTCTACAGTAAATCAATTCTCATTTTTCAACCACACATTCTTCAATAAAATAATATTTTACATCACATCAATATTTTTTTCTTCTTTTTCAACAACACATTTCCCATCATATCACTATTCAAAATCAATTCAACCTCCAAAAAATCTAAACCAAACAAGCTCATAAACTAAAACTCACATTAGTTCCTTTTCCAAAGAGAAGAACAAAGTTCAATATATTTAATAAAAGACTTTGAACTAGTCACAATATAACAGGATGTGACTAAGAAGACCCACTGATTGTGAGCTCAAAATTAAGAGACGGAACTTGCAGAAAAAGAAAAGGGATAAAGAACTGGTCAAATAAAATTAAAGATGGCAAAGGAAATTATGATGAAAATAAAGACAGGAGGAAGGACAAGGGGGAATGGATGAATGTACATAAATTAAGATTGGAGGCCGATTACTAGGTGACAGCAGTAGTGCATGGACTTGCTGGATTATGGGACGACAGGATTAGAAAATATGAATGGTCTGCCACCTTTTATTTGTCGTGAAGTTAAAGGAAAAAAATACAGTACCACAGCAGTTTTGACTTTGGAAGGGAGAGAAATGGTGGCTGCTGACCACTGTTTAATGGTTATCGATGACAGAAAGCAGCTGCCAGCGGTCTTCCTACATAGTTCAGCACGTTCCTTTTATTTTGCAGCGTTTAGCAACTTCACAAAGCCAGTGACTTTCAGCTCCCCGTTTTGTTGACTTATTTAACAATGTAAGTGGCATTAAATCAGAGCAGAGCTGACTTGGGAAGGTTTGGATGGTAGGTCACTAACAACCAAAAAAAGAAGTAATACAAAACGACTAATATCCGTATATTCAAAATTACCTAAGTAACCCGATGACAGGCTGTAAAGCTCCCGCAGCAAGGACTTCTTTCTTAATATTCGGGGATGAGTGGACCAGATTCCCAATAACACCAACCTGACACTTGGGCATATTAGAAGTCTAGTCTGATTAAAGACACAATTTGACATGCAGATTGTAATAAATACCAAATCTACCAATATAGTAAGAACAAAGAAGATTATGGCCAACCGCTTCGTAGTGTATGGCAGCATCTTCAGACCTCAGCATTAGTATAAGAGTAGGTAGAGCATTGCAATCCACAATCTGCATATAGTGACCAAAACTAAATAGTAAAAGAGGTGCTAGTATGGAATGCAATTCTGTAATTTTGTAAAATCAACTAACCTGATTCTTGTTCTCATCATTTTTAAAGGCAAGGGTTCGCAGAGCTCCAGCAGCTGCTCTCTGCACCTTTGCGTCAAGGAACTCAAGCAGTTCAACAAGAGGGGGGATACCACCTACAATCCTGAATTATAATCTTAGTTTTAAAATGTAGGCGTAGTATTTCAAGTGAAACGCTAGGCCCTAGCACAGAAAAACCAACCTAACACGAGTTTTAATGCTGCTATTCTCATGAGCAAGATTAGTGATTGCATCAGCTGCTCTCCTTATGACACCATTTACTGCCCTGGGGTTCTGATTTTCCCTGTGCCTCTTTAACAGATCCACAAGATGAGGTAGAGCTCCAGCATCAACAATGAGTTGTTGATGCTCTGGCTGCAAAGTAGACAAGAAGCAGAGTGAACAAAAAGATCTGCTTCATGTGAACAAAGTAACAGTTACAAGCCCCTTTTCTAAAAGCAATATGTACTCCCAGACCTTTGGGAAGCATGAGTGATCAGAGGAATGTTATCCAGGCAAATCAAAAAGTAACTGTTGCTTTCCGCAACTTGTTTAATGTTTACTAAGACCTCCTCATTTATTTGCATATAAAAACATCAATATAAACAAGGAAACAATTGCAGGATAATTGCACACTAAAACAATTTTAAATTTTGTGAATAATGAAATTTAAAGACGTTTTGCCACAAAATCTATTCAGTTTCTTGCTTAAAGTAAATCATGAGTGGCTGAAAACTGTGGTATCTACATATCACATCTTGATAAAGCACTTTGCAAATAATTACAAATGGTTGTAACCATCCAACCAAACTAAATCAAACTAGATGGATATTGTATTGTTTTTCAAAATTTAGCCAATTGAAACTTTCGAGCAGAAAGCAAATAATTCCTAATCATGATTAGCTGAACGAGCAATAATCCAAGAAAAGACTAATAAGACCAATAACCCTGAGTTTCGCGATTTACTTTAATGGCAAGGAGACCAAGCGTGAAGGCGCTCCCTTTCTCGACTTCATGTTCATAAGGCCTCGGACCAGTGTCTTCTCTCAACGGCAGCGGTGCCTGCAGATGCATCACTAATGCCGGAACCGCCCCGCAGTCCACTATCACGCTCACTATGTCCTCTGCAACCACACGCATCATTCCCCCGCACATCAAAATATCAAACTCTAAATCCCAACACTTCTACACTTCCTAAACCGTACCAAACACATAATTACACAAAATTTATATTTACATAATCTAATTTACCGTTCTTTGCCAGTTCGGAGAGAACGTGGATAGCTCGTTTAGCAGACGAGCGATCGGCCTCGGTATACGAGAACGCCGACTCAAGGATCTCGACTTGTGCACGAATTTCACTCACGAGATCTCGTTGCGCTCCACGAGGAGAAAGAGAAATCGAATCGTCGCGAACGATCTTTAACCGGTCTTCTTTAAATTCCTCGTCCGGCTTTCTCTTCAAGCTTCTCCGATATGATGATGAACTCGACTCGTGGCGCCTCCCAGAGCTCTTCTGGTTCTCCATCGGAGATAGACACGCAGAGAGATATAGAGAGAGATGAAGAGAGAGAAGGGAAGTGCTTTTTGTCTGTGGGAGAGGTAGAGAGTGTGTGTGAAGTGTGTGTAGGGGTAGTATGGGAAATATGTCGGTGTGGGATTCGTAGATTGACGTGGGCTTTGGCTCACTGATTTTGGGTAAAACCCGCCTGTACTAAAGAATTGTTTGAATTTTTGCGCTCCCGCGTTTGCTACACAAAAATAGTGTATTATTACTTTGTATTGACTTTGTATTCCGAAAGAAATGTTATTAAGCCCACGTTTGATGCATATTAAAATTTTCATTTTCATTCTTCTAAACATGTATTTTGGAATAATAGATTGATGGAAAATGTGTGGTTGAAAAAGAAGGAAAAGTTATTGATGTGATGAAAAATATTATTATATTGAAGAATGTGTGGTTGAAAATGAGTTTGATAGAGAATGTGTGGTTGAAAATGAATGAAAAGTTATTGATGTGATGGAAAATATTATTATATTGAAGAATGTGTGGTTGAAAATGAGTAGAAGAATGAAAATAAAAATTTTAATATGTACCAAACAGGGTCTAATTTTAAGTTTTTCTTGAAATTTTATTCCTTTTAACTTAGCCCCCGTTTGACACCCATTAATTTCTCATTCTCATTCACATTCTTATTTTCATTCTTCATTTTAACCACACATTCTTCAAATAAAATAATATTACACATAAATCAAAAACTTTTCATCACTTTTCCACCGCACATTCTCACATCAATCACTATTCCAAAAATTTTCTTTCCTCAAAATGGGTTTCAAACAGGGGCATAAATAGAATATGCTTGTCTCGTAAGGTAAGAATTTATTTAATCTTGAAGTAACTCTAAATAGACAGAGATGTTGACGAGAGTTTAAATGATCTCGAAATGATTGCAATGTCTACTTAAAATGTAATAAATTAGTGATTTAACTGGGCACGTATCTACTAGACTTTATAAAGGATATCAAATAAGGCGAGTTACTCATCGGCTAAATTGACATTTTTTCGTGTAAGTTGCTCGCAAGGTGAAAAAAAAATCAAATGAATCTTAAAAAATTTAAAATAATGTGGCGAGTGCTAGCGGCTTGCGAATCGGTTTGCCTAAAGCCACGAATTTTTTATATGAGTTGACTCAGCTCGGCACATTAACAAACTTAAGTAAACATTGCTTAATCAAATGCAAATAGTTGAAGCGAATACCCTAGTTTTTAAGTTAGCGCATGCATTTCAACTGACCATTTAACAAAAAAATTGATGATTTCTGTCTGATCGAATCGACTCAGACATAGATTAATTGTATAGGAAGTTAAACATCGAGTAAAAAAAAAAAAAAAA
>CAIGRF010269489.1:0-10657 GCA_903798235.1 Fraxinus ornus
AATCAATTTAATTCAATTGTAATCCTCGAATCTAAACTTCCTATAACACATTCGCACTCTTTTTATTGGAATAAGATCAAGAATCGACCATATACGTCAAGTATAAGATAGTAATCAATATACCAATAAAGTAAAATTGAGATTAAAATTCAACAAATAATTCAATCATTCGATAGAAGAAGCATGACTGGATCTATGAGAAATTTAATAAATATTAAACCAATCTCAACATAAATTAATTGAAATCGAAACTCAACAAATAGTTTAATTCTTCGATGGAAAAAGCATGACCGAATTCATGAAAAATCTAGTAAAGGTTAAGCCAGTTCCAAAATATTCATGAGAAGAAAATCTAAATCCTAGAATTGTTTGATAATGAAAAATCAAATTACATGGATAAAAGATGCGAAATCATCAATTTCGATTGAGTTCCTTCCTAGTTTCACCAAGATTTTTAGTTCTTCATAAAGATTCTTGAGCCAAAGATGAGAGAAAGTAGTATTGAGGAGTTCTCTATGTTTTTCTCCCGTATTCAGGGTTTCAAAATATGTATTTATAGTTGTTTCCATAAGTGGTTAATTTAAATTTGAAAACCAAAATTTTTGTCTCGAAAATACTCTATGCGACTACATAGAATAAGTAGATGCGACCGCATAGAACACTTTAACTTGGCCCTAAAATCTGCTGAAGTAGAGTATGCGATCCCATTGAATTTAAGCTATGCGAGGTTGCATAGCTTTAGATAACTTCTACATGACACCTTTTAGTACTTTAGTCATTTTTTTTCTCCCAATATCCAATTGTGACGATTCAAGATGAGTTGAAAATTTGACTCAAAGGGAAACAAATCTTCCAGAGGTATAATTTTTCCAATTCGATCGTTTACTATATCAAAAATGGGTCTCAAACTGAAACTGAAAATCTGAAACAAAACTTTTTTTGACTGCAAGTTGATATGTGATAATACTTTAACTATATTTCATTCCTTTGGCTTCTTTTCTCATCTAATTAATGGCTAACACACTCAAATCTTCATGTATTCGTTTTTCCTTTTGAGTCATCTTTTGGGTATTTGTAATTTGGTCCTTGAATTTTTATTTTCTTCCACTTTGGCCCCTTTTCACTTATTTCTTCCAAATTTCGCCATATCCATCAAACTGCCACCTAAATCAAAATATAAAGATAATGAGTGCATTTGGCATCAAATAATCACACGAGAACAACAAATAAGAGGGGAAAAATATGATATTGTACTTTTATCACACCCCCAACTTGCTTATTGCTAGTCCCTAGCAGTTTTATGCAAAACACAATCAATGATTGGTCTATGTTACAATTCAAAATGTGAAGTTCTATTTAAGCTACAGTTCATGCCCCTTTCAAACTCAACAGTGCAAGAAATTAATATTGTTATGATTGTCAGGATATCAAAAACACTTGCAAAATGTATGAATGTGTGTGAAACAATAGTCATCTTACCATCAACCCTAACACACTTAACATCAAGTATGTCTCGAGCTAAAGGTTCGGCTTCATAACTTATGGGTATTGAAATGTTTAGTGCAATGTTTCTCTCCGTAGAGTTGAGAAAGATGAACACTCAAAATGTGGATGCTTAAGTATTTATGAACAAGCAACAAGTAAAACTTGATCTCATGATAAGCGGTCAAATGAGAATTCATCTATTCATTCCACAATCCTACTTGGGATCAAAACAGTCAATGTAAAATGTTATAATGAAGTTCAGGTTGGGCTATATGAAAAGAAGGATATCAGGATTCAAAACTTTCAAGCACATAGCTAAGTATCATATCGCGCATTTCAATTTATCACACCTTTCAATCAACACGTTCCTCAATATTTCAAACTCCAAAATCAAACATATATATATGTTTTTTTTTNTAAACATCCAATATCTACTACACACTTGGAAGTAAAAAGGTGAGAAAATACGTATATAAGCTATACTCCAATATGGAGAGGTATGGATAACATAGGTGCATGGAGAAAAAGACTATATATGTGTATTGGCTCAAAGTGGCTACTAGGGATTGTAATTATTGAAAAGTAAAGTTGAAGGCTCAATTGTCAATCCTAAATTGACTTTCATCATTTTCCAAGTAATCCATCATCTTATCACAAACCATATGGTGTTATTCTCAAGAGAAGTTTCCAATTCACAGAATCAAGGAGCGTTTATTGCTATTTTTAAGATGTTGTGGCTCTCAATCCTCACCAATTATCTCACGAGAAAACTTCAGTAAGAGACTCATCTAAACTACATGTGTTAACTACCCTATTACCACAAGACTTGTGTGCACAAAAAAAGAATTCTACAAGTGTCTCAACATCTAGATTCTCATAAACAAAATTAACTCCTAGTGACATATTTTGTCATTTAAAAGCATAAGCAATCAGCAAATCAGAGACTCAAACAAAATAATTTCTCTCTCTGTTTAAAAAAATCACAACAAAATTCCATGATAATTATGCAAATCATATACAATTCACATTAAAATCCAAATTGACCCTCCCCCAATCAAGTTTTGCATTGTCCTCAATGCTTAAACATGTCAGCCAAATAAAAAGAAGGATCACCTAAATACTATAGTGAATCAACATAAGCTTTAAGGATAAGAAGCCCGAATGTTCTCAATGGGAGGATAATGCAAAGAAAATGGCAAAAATTAACTAGAATATGAACGCAAAAATAAAAAAAGAAAAAGGACGAACTCCCCTTGAGTTGCCTCTCAAGTAGTGCATTTGTTTACTGTAATTAGCTCGACATAATGTTTTCCTTCATCAGCCCGTATCCAGCGAGGGTGGTTTCAATCTTCTTAGTAGTACACTAAGGTCATTGGAGATAATCACCAGTGATGTTCCATAATCCTGAAATTCTGCAACAACAAAACAAATGTTAGAATACTCTTCATCATTATAACTTGCTGGAATTTAAGAATTTAAGATAGAAGAGTTTAAGGGGTCGTAGTCAGTAGTCGCTAGTCCAAGAAACACATCCTCAAATCCTTCCTGAGTGAATGCATCAATCATGTAAATTTGATGACACTCGTCATCTTCCTTTAGCTGCTTAGTGATGTGAAAGATGTTGACTTCTAAAGTCATATTCCTAAATGATAGCTTTATTAGAGCGTTCTTGCAACTGATAAGAGCATTAGTTGTGGCAAGAAAAGGTCTACCAAGAATAATAAGAATCTTAGAATCAACATTTACATCAACTTTCAAGTCCAGAACCAAGAAATCAATGGGGTAGTAGAATGTATCAATTTGAACCAAGAATTCCTCAACTACTCCCCTAAGTCTTATAGTGGACCAATCAGCTAGTTGTAAAACCACAGAAGTTGGTTTTATCTCACCTAAATATAACGAAAAATAAACAGCACAAGGCATGAGGTTAACACTAGCCCCTAAATCAAGAAAGGCTTGTGCAAACTCATGGTTCTCAATAATGTAAGACACAGTANTAAGGCATGAGATTGACATTAGCCCCTAAATCAAGAAGTGCTTGTCCAAACTCATAATTCTCTATAACTCAAGACACAGTAGGACAATCAGGGTCCTTATATTTTGGTGGGATCCTTTGCTCAATTACAGCACTCACTTGCTCGGTCAAGAAAGCGATTTTCTTGACATGATGTTTTATTTTCAAAGTGCACAAGTCTTTAACTTTAGCATATGTAAGGACCCGTGAAATGACATACAAGAGAGAGAGATTGATTTTTACTTGCTTAAGGTTTTCTAAGATTTCACTATGTTGTTCAGGGGATTTCGGGGTAGGCTTAAGAGCTTGAGAGAAATGCACTCTCAATGGATTCTCTACTATCTCTTCACTCGGCCTACTCTCTTCAGAGTTACTCGACTCCTCTTCATTTTCACTAGATTTGGTGATTATTTTATGAATTTCCTTGATCGAGTGGTTATAGCATTCACTTCCCTAATGTTGTTTTCTTCTGATCCTGAGATTTAGTGTGCTACCCTTTGGGATTTGGTTGAGCTTGAGTTGAAAACTTTCCACGTTCCACTACAGGTAAAGCATTTGTCAATTTGGACATATGATTTTTTATCTCATTGTTTTCGTCAACAATTTGGGTAATCATAGTCTCAAATTTTTGATTGGTTTTACTTTTTGCCTCTATAAATGCATGTAGGGTGTTTTCTAGGGAGTTCCTAAAGGACATGGGTTGATAGGAAGGTGTAGTACAAGTCCTATTTGTTTGGGTAGGTTGCTGGTTTTCAGATTTCTAGCTAAAATTGAGGTGATTCCACTACCTTAGATTGTAGGTTTCAGAGAATGGAACGTAGGGCTTGTTATACGTGCCTAAGGCATTACAGTGTTCCTCATAAACCCCCCTTCATCTCCACAAAAGTAGAACACTCTTGCGCCGGATGATCACTTCTACCACACACAAAATAGGGTCGACAAGACTCAACACGGGATACATTCGGTGTAGATTTCGAGTCTTTAGCACGTAGGATTTCTAGTTCTCTAGTCAAGGCTTCTACTTTTGTTCTAAGGCTATCCTCCTCCCTAAGATGATAGATACATGTGTTATTGGGGTTTCATGTGGGTCATGACCTATTGGTACTATTAGTGGCACTAGGTCCAGTCAAAGTATGAGCATTTTCAGCTAGGTCATCTAGATATTCTATAGCTTCATCCGGATCTTTTTGTAGGAAATCATTGTTACACATCATTTCTACGAATTGACGCTCCCTAGGTGTTAATCCCTCATAAAAGTAACTCACAATACGCTAACTCTCATAACTATGATGGGGGCAGAGGGCTTGCAATTCTTTATATCTTTCCCAAACTTGGTATAAAGTCTCACTATCCTTTTGAGTGAATAATGAGATTTGCCTCTTAAGGGAACTAGTTTTATGGTGGGGAAAGTATTTATTAAAGAATGCTTGAGTCATTTCAGCCCAAGTGTCAATCAACTGTGGTCTCAACGAATACAGCCAGCTTTTAGCTCGTTCTTTAAGTGAAAATGGGAAAGTTTTTAGCTTAACTATCTCCATTGTACCATGTTAATTGTCGAAGGTTGCGACCACCTCCTCAAATTTCCTAAAATGTACGTATGTATTTTCATTTTCAAGTCTATGAAAAGTTGGAAAAAGTCGAATCATTCCCAGTTTAAGTTCCATACGTGGCATATTAGGCGGAAACATAATGCATGATGGTATGAATGTGCGTGTTGGGTGAAGATAATCATGTAAAGTCCTATAAGGTGCATCGCCATGTTCACTATCAGTTATAGTGTTGTGTAGTATGGTATTCATGACAATAGATGCAGTATCAAAGATAGGGTTAGAAAGTGATTCAAACACTGGAAAATCTCCTTCGGTAGAGCTTCCTTGCACGCCTCGATCCCTGCTCATAAAACACGAAAACTAAACTATATGAGAATAAAAAGATAATAAGAAAATTAAATTGACTAAAGAGTAGCAAAGGAATGATATCACCCTTTCAGTCGATCCCTTGGTGTTTTGTACCGTCTTCCCAGCAACGGCGCCAAAATTTGATTATCCCCAAAGAAAACGCGATAATTATAGCACAACTTTGGGGTGTCGATTCCACATGGAGATGGAATAAACGCTTAAATAATAAAAAAGGATGGATTTTCTCTTGTTCGTGAAGTAGAGTTTATAATTCGAATAAAATTAAGAATTCAATGTTTGAAATAATGAAATTAAAATTAATGTTTGGGGTAGCGAAGTATCGGAATTCCCTCAATTGGATTGTATCAATTTCATCAATTATTCATTCTTATAACTCAATTAGAGGCCTTCATCACAACTCTTTAATCAGAAGATATGACATTACAAATTAATTTAATTCAATTACAATCCTAAAATCTAAACTTTATATAACACATTCACAATCTTTTATAGGAATAAGATCAAGAATTGACCATATACATCAATAGGCATTAATCAATCCACCAAAAAGTAAAATTGAGATTAAAATTCAACAAATAGTTCAATCATTCGATAGAAGAAGTATGACTGGATCCATGAAAAATCTAGTAAAGGTTAAGCTAGTTCCAAAATATTCATGAAAATAAAATCTAAATCCTAGAATTGTTTGACAATGAAAAATCAAATTACATGGATAAAATATGCGAAATCACCAATTTCATTTGAGTTCCTTCCTAACTTCACCAAGATTTTTAGTTTTTCATGGAGATTCTTGAGTCAAAGATGAGAGAAAGTAGTATGGAGTAGTTCTCTATCTTTTTCTCTCATGTTTAGGGTTTCAAAACACGTATTTGTAGTTGTTTCCATAAGTGGTTAACTTAAATTCGGAAATCAAAATTTTTGTCTCGGGAATATTCTATGCGACTGCATAGAATAAGTAGATGTGACCGCATAGAAAATCTTAACTTGGCCCTGGAATTTGCTGAATTAGAGTATGTGACCGCATTGAATTTAAGCAATGTGACCGCATAGCTTTAGATAACTTCAACAAGACACCCTTCAGTATTTTTGTTATATCTTTCACTTCCAATANGAAATAGGTTTCAAACTGAGACTGAAAATCTGAAGCATTACTTTTTCAGCTAAGAGTTGATATGTGATAGTACTTTGACTATATTTCATCCCTTTGACTTCTTTCCTCATCTAGTTGATACCTAAGACTCTCAAATCTTCATATCTTCATTTTGCCTTCCGAGTCATCTTTTGGATATTTGCTACTTGGTCCATGAACTTTTGTTTTCTTCCACTTTGGGTCATTTTCACTTATTTCTTTCAAATTTCGTCATATCCATCAAATTGCCACCTAAATCAAAATATAAAGATAATGAGTGCATTTTGGCATCAAATAATCACATGACAACAACAAATAAGAGGAGAAAAATACGATATTTTACACTCTTATCAAATAACATTAACCAACAAAATATTCACTTCGGGTTATTATAAGTTTGTGCGACTCAAATACAGATTTAATCTCCAATTTTTCTAAAAGAACCCTACTTTCCAAGTTTCTATTCATATTTGATATATAAAGCGAATTGATCAAAGCTATCTTCTTTCCTGAAGTGAAGTATTAATGTTTCCTTTGCCAAACACTTTAGACGGACTTTCATTTCCCATTTGAATCTTTGTCCATCAATAACATCATGATTAAAAGTGGGCACTTTTTCCCAAAACCGGTTAGAATTGTTCGGTTCAACTTTGAATTGCCTAGGAAACAATTCGGTTTTTGGACATATTATCGAGAATCGACCGTTCTGGTCCAGTTCCTGATTCTTGTATGAGAATCATTTAGTTCTCACAAGTTTTTTATTTATTTTTTTGCTAAAATATAAAAACCTCAATTTTTTATTATTTTTATCAAACCTAAATTAGATAATCTTGTTTTCCTTCTCTATCAGTCTCTCTTTTCATTCCTATTTCATTCTCTCTTCTTTTAGTTCTTTGATTAATTGATTATATCCTTGTCAAGCCAAATTAGAATATTGGATAAATTTACATCTAAATAATTTTATAAATACTATATAATTTCATTCACGAGACAAACCCTAGAAATAGTTTTGTAAACTTATTGTTTCGAAGTTAGACCCATGTTACATTGTTAACTAGGAAATTTGCAATTTGAAAGTATCTTTAGAGAAAAATTGCAATTTCAAGGCACTTAATGGAAATTCTTGTTTAATGGCATGTTTGTTTAATAGTCGGAGTTCTATATAGCTTTTATAGGTTGACGATTGCTTAATGATGGTACCTTATGTTATTTGAATATTATTTTTAAATTTGTATATTTTTTTTTCTTTTAATTGTTGTACAGTATGTGCGGTTCTTCTATATTTGGTTAAAGTATTGACAACATCTTTTCAATTTTTTAATAGTAAACATTTTTTTATGATATTTTCAATGTAAAGTATTGCACCAGACCAAATCGGAACCGATTGGTTCTGTTCCGGTTCGATTCCTTTGTTAGATATGGAATCAATGGTTTCATTCTAAGATTTCCATTGTTACTTATTCAATTTGGTTCCCTTCGAAATCGAGACGAATTGGACTACACCCCCTCCTGATCATGATAAGTCTTGAAAAGTGACTTATCATAACAAACATGGATAGTTACACAAGTGTCATACCGCCAATCCATAACTTTGCTTTGAATTGCATTGATTTTGTTCCCCTTAGCAACAATGTATTCAATGGAGTTCATATTTTCCTCATTCTTTGGTTTTTTTTTATACTTGCAATCTCGTGCATAATAAAACTATTTTTCACAAACTTAGCAGGGTCCTTTAGGCTTCTTTTTGAACCTTGATCCTTTTTAGTACTAATAAAGGGCTTTCCTTTCTTTTGATTTTGATTGGAGTGATCAGTTTTGTCCACAACATTGGTTTTTGAAGTACCATCATAAGATTTTTCATTCTTAACTCATGCTATCTCATGCCCTTGATTCTTTGCCACTAGGTATAGTTTGTTCCATCGAACCTATCCAAACGAATCAATTTCACTTAACAAATTCCATTTTGGAAAACACAATTTGTTCTAAAGAATTTGCCATGATCCCTGATCCATGCATAATATCATGAAAAATGGATACAAATTTTTGAAGGTTGCCAAAGTTGTTTTCATCTCTATGGCATCATTTGATATTGTTACAAAATAGGAAGGTGGAGAAGGATACAACACACAATATAAAGAATAACAACATTGAACACGAAAAAAGTTGTCCTTGAATGATATTTGGTTCCTCTAGACTTTTTAGAGTGCTTAAACATGAAATTGACATTTACGACCTGCACTAAATGCATGCCATAAAAATGTCTTTTTTTTTTTAGGGCATACACTATGTAGCGACCGAGAATTTTAAATAATATTAAATTATTTTTCTTGAAAAACGTGTCGCTAACTTTTAACCCCAAATGTTAAAACTGAAAGTGTGTTCGTCTAGTCATTGTAAAACAAATTTAAGTCTATTTAATTCAAGTCCAATCCCGAATATTTTAAAGTATCAAAATTCCTTATCGTTTTAAATCCAAATTTTAAGTACTATATCTTATTATTTAGAGTCCAATTATGTTAAGTCCAAAATCTTCATTATTTTTAGTCCAATCCACTTAAACCCAATTAAGGAAATACTTGTAGCCCAAGTTCTTGGCCCACTTAACACCTAAAATTTTGTGCCCTAAAAATTTACTATTCCTATAACTCTCATTCTCTCCTCCTCACATTTCACACCTCCAAGCAACCATTTTGGATAAGAAAATTTCATCTCTCTCAAATTACCTCAATTCAGTGTTACAATTGGGAAATCATGTTGATGTTAGAATCTTCATTTCTAGCACCAACATCATGATGATTTCACACAAACCTAAACCTCAACCCAGTCGAAACGAACCACCATCATCCATGGCAATCACACCGAAGCTGCAGCCAAACACCAAGCTCCAGCCACCCAATTCCGAATCACACCTCAAGCTGCAAACCATCAATAAATCGACACTGTTGTCCACGACCTACAACATCCCATTCGAAACCATTCGAAACCACCAACACCGATTGCAAACAAGCTAGAATCGGGTTTCCCCGTCACCGACTACACACACATGAACTGGAAGTCCACTTTCCAGCCATCCATTCGAGCCATCAACACCAAACAGCCATCCAATCCACATTCCAGCCACCAATTCGAGCCTCCAACACCAACTCCTTCATCCCAAAGGCACCACCAGCCACCGCCTACCACCCAATCGACAACCACTACACCTTCACCCCAAAAATACGCATCAAACAACCACAAAAACCAAGAAAAGACAAAAACTCGTAAACTTACCTCATCCCTGACCTTTTTTCAACTGGGTTACCACCGAAAAACGAACCTCCAAGCTTCGGTTAATTTCAGACACACATCAAAATCCCTCCCAGCCATCCACTCACGCATTGACGCCACCACACGACGGGGGCACTGGCGTCGCTTCATCAGTGGTCGAATTGGAGGAAAGGGCAGAGCCCCTTCCCCGTCGAGGGCTCCCCCTCTCTCTCTGCTTCGAAAATGAGAGAGAGAGAGAGAGAGAGGGTGAGATATTTTTTTATTTATTTTGATTTTGAAAAATTACCCCTTAGCCCCCAAGTTTTAAAAGTATTTATTTCAGTCCCCAAAGTTTCGATTTTTAATGAAATAGCCCATGGAGTTCCTGTTTTCCCACAATCAGTCCCTAATTTCGAAAAGATTATATTCAGTCCTTAAGTTTTTCAAATTTTAGTTTTAATAAATTTCCAATTAAGTCCCTAAATTTTATTTTACCATTTTAAAACTTTAAAATCTCGAAATACTAAGTCAATACTTATTTCCTATTTTGGCAAGACGAAATGTACGGACGATTAAGAGCTTGAGGTTACTTCCCGCTCCACTTTTACGTGACTCGAGACAGATTGAGGTAGACTCGCCCCCATTAATTAGTTTAAATTATAATTGCATGTATTATGTGACTTTACGTGATTTATATGCTTTAATGCATAAAATGAGAATATCTCTTATGAGATAAATGATGTTGTTATGTTTGTCATAACTTAAATACTTTAATGCATGAGAAGAGACGAGACTATCTCTTATGGGATAAGATGATGTTATGCATAACTTATGTGCTTAAATGCATGAGACGAGACTACCCAC